>JAQIUQ010006796.1:0-47180 GCA_030378365.1 Hybognathus amarus | reverse complement strand
AGTCCCATGGCCCTCTGCCAGAATCCAGGGTTATTGGAGAAACTTTTTTTTGCACAAAAAAAAAAAAAAACATAAGGGGTACCACTGTCGGTTTTTTTTTTGTGCAAAAAAAGTTTATCCAATAACTCTGGATTCTGATAGAGGGCCATGGGACTTAGACCTGAGTGCAAAAATGGAGGCTCTAGACCCTTCCAGAGCTGAGATATTTATGAGATATTTATGAGATTCCAAACAAAAAAACATAAGGGGTACCACTGTCGTTTTTATTTGTGCAAAAAAAAAGTTTCTCCAGTAACTCTGGATTCTGATAGAGGGCCATGGGACTTAGACCTGAGTGCAAAAATGGAGGCTCTAGACCCTTCCAGAGCTGAGATATTGAGATATTTATGAGATATTTATGACATACTGAGATATTGAGCCATTATAAATATCTCAATATCTCAGCTCTGGAAGGGTCTAGAGCCTTCATTTTTGCACTCAGGACTAGTCTCATGGCCCTCTATCAGAATCCAGAGTTATTGGAGAAACTTTTTTTTTGCACAAAAAAAAAAACATAAGGGGTACCACTGTCGTTTTTTTTTTTGTGCAAAAAAAAAAGTTTCTCCAATAACTCTGGATTCTGATAGAGGGCCATGGGACTTAGAAATGAGTGCAAAAATGGAGGCTCTAGACCCTTCCAGAGCTGAGATATTGAGATATTTATGAGATATTTATGACATACTGAGATATTGAGCCATTATAAATATCTCAATATCTCAGCTCTGGAAGGTCTAGAGCCTCCATTTTTGCACTCAGGACTACGTCCCATGGCCTCTATCAGAATCCAGAGTTATTGGAGAAACTTTTTTTTTGCACAAAAAAAAAACATAAGGGGTACCACTGTCGTTTTTTTTTTTGTGCAAAAAAAAAGTTTCTCCAATAACTCTGGATTCTGATAGAGGGCCATGGGACTTAGACATGAGTGCAAAAATGGAGGCTCTAGACCCTTCCAGAGCTGAGATATTTATGAGATATTTATGAGATATTTATGACATACTGAGATATTGAGCCATTATAAATATCTCAATATCTCAGCTCTGGAAGGGTCTAGAGCCTCCATTTTGCACTCAGGTCGAAGTCCCATGGCCCTCTGTCAGAATCCAGGGTTATTGGAGAAACTTTTTTTTTGCACAAAAAAAAAACATAAGGGGTACCACTGTCGGTTTTTTTTTTTTTTGTGCAAAAAAAAGTTTATCCAATAACTCTGGATTCTGATAGAGGGCCATGGGACTTAGACCTGAGTGCAAAAATGGAGGCTCTAGACCCTTCCAGAGCTGAGATATTTATGAGATATTTATGAGATTCCAAACAAAAAAACATAAGGGGTACCACTGTCGTTTTTATTTGTGCAAAAAAAAAGTTTCTCCAGTAACTCTGGATTCTGATAGAGGGCCATGGGACTTAGACCTGAGTGCAAAAATGGAGGCTCTAGACCCTTCCAGAGCTGAGATATTGAGATATTTATGAGATATTTATGACATACTGAGATATTGAGCCATTATAAATATCTCAATATCTCAGCTCTGGAAGGGTCTAGAGCCTCCATTTTTGCACTCAGGTCTAAGTCCCATGGCCCTCTATCAGAATCCAGAGTTATTGGAGAAACTTTTTTTTTTGCACAAAAAAAAAACATAAGGGGTACCACTGTCGTTTTTTTTTTTTGTGCAAAAAAAAAGTTTCTCCAATAACTCTGGATTCTGATAGAGGGCCATGGGACTTAGACCTGAGTGCAAAAATGGAGGCTCTAGACCCTTCCAGAGCTGAGATATTGAGATATTTATGAGATATTTATGACATACTGAGATATTGAGCCATTATAAATATCTCAATATCTCAGCTCTGGAAGGGTCTAGAGCCTCCATTTTTGCACTCAGGTCTAAGTCCCATGGCCCTCTATCAGAATCCAGAGTTATTGGAGAAACTTTTTTTTGCACAAAAAAAAAACATAAGGGGTACCACTGTCGTTTTTTTTTTGTGCAAAAAAAAGTTTCTCCAATAACTCTGGATTCTGATAGAGGGCCATGGGACTTAGACCTGAGTGCAAAAATGGAGGCTCTAGACCCTTCCAGAGCTGAGATATTGAGATATTTATGAGATATTTATGACATACTGAGATATTGAGCCATTATAAATATCTCAATATCTCAGCTCTGGAAGGGTCTAGAGCCTCCATTTTGCACTCAGGACTAAGTCCATGGCCCTCTATCAGAATCCAGAGTTATTGGAGAAACTTTTTTTTTGCACAAAAAAAAAAACATAAGGGGTACCACTGTCGTTTTTTTTTGTGCAAAAAAAAAAGTTTCTCCAATAACTCTGGATTCTGATAGAGGGCCATGGGACTTAGACCTGAGTGCAAAAATGGAGGCTCTAGACCCTTCCAGAGCTGAGATATTGAGATATTTATGAGATATTTATGACATACTGAGATATTGAGCCATTATAAATATCTCAATATCTCAGCTCTGGAAGGGTCTAGAGCCTCCATTTTTGCACTCAGGACTACGTCCCATGGCCCTCTATCAGAATCCAGAGTTATTGGAGAAACTTTTTTTTTGCACAAAAAAAAAAACATAAGGGGTACCACTGTCGTTTTTTTTTTTGTGCAAAAAAAAAGTTTCTCCAATAACTCTGGATTCTGATAGAGGGCCATGGGACTTAGACATGAGTGCAAAAATGGAGGCTCTAGACCCTTCCAGAGCTGAGATATTTATGAGATATTTATGAGATATTTATGAGTATTTATGACATACTGAGATATTGAGCCATTATAAATATCTAATATCTCAGCTCTGGAAGGGTCTAGAGCCTCCATTTTTGCACTCAGGTCGAAGTCCCATGGCCCTCTGTCAGAATCCAGGGTTATTGGAGAAACTTTTTTTTTGCACAAAAAAAAAAAAACATAAGGGGTACCACTGTCGGTTTTTTTTTTTTTGTGCAAAAAAAGTTTATCCAATAACTCTGGATTCTGATAGAGGGCCATGGGACTTAGACCTGAGTGCAAAAATGGAGGCTCTAGACCCTTCCAGAGCTGAGATATTTATGAGATATTTATGAGATTCCAAACAAAAAAACATAAGGGGTACCACTGTCGTTTTTATTTGTGCAAAAAAAAAGTTTCTCCAGTAACTCTGGATTCTGATAGAGGGCCATGGGACTTAGACCTGAGTGCAAAAATGGAGGCTCTAGACCCTTCCAGAGCTGAGATATTGAGATATTTATGAGATATTTATGACATACTGAGATATTGAGCCATTATAAATATCTCAATATCTCAGCTCTGGAAGGGTCTAGAGCCTCCATTTTTGCACTCAGGTCTACGTCCCATGGCCCTCTATCAGAATCCAGAGTTATTGGAGAAACTTTTTTTTGCACAAAAAAAAAACATAAGGGGTACCACTGTCGTTTTTTTTTTGTGCAAAAAAAAAAGTTTCTCCAATAACTCTGGATTCTGATAGAGGGCCATGGGACTTAGACCTGAGTGCAAAAATGGAGGCTCTAGACCCTTCCAGAGCTGAGATATTGAGATATTTATGAGATATTTATGACATACTGAGATATTGAGCCATTATAAATATCTCAATATCTCAGCTCTGGAAGGGTCTAGAGCCTCCATTTTGCACTCAGGTCTAAGTCCATGGCCCTCTATCAGAATCCAGAGTTATTGGAGAAACTTTTTTTTGCACAAAAAAAAAACATAAGGGGTACCACTGTCGTTTTTTTTTTTGTGCAAAAAAGAAGTTTCTCCAATAACTCTGGATTCTGATAGAGGGCCATGGGACTTAGACCTGAGTGCAAAAATGGAGGCTCTAGACCCTTCCAGAGCTGAGATATTGAGATATTTATGAGATATTTATGACATACTGAGATATTGAGCCATTATAAATATCTCAATATCTCAGCTCTGGAAGGGTCTAGAGCCTCCATTTTTGCACTCAGGTCTAAGTCCCATGGCCCTCTATCAGAATCCAGAGTTATTGGAGAAACTTTTTTTTGCACAAAAAAAAAAACATAAGGGGTACCACTGTCGTTTTTTTTTGTGCAAAAAAAAAAGTTTCTCCAATAACTCTGGATTCTGATAGAGGGCCATGGGACTTAGACCTGAGTGCAAAAATGGAGGCTCTAGACCCTTCCAGAGCTGAGATATTTATGAGATATTTATGAGATATTTATGACATACTGAGATATTGAGCCATTATAAATATCTCAATATCTCAGCTCTGGAAGGGTCTAGAGCCTCCATTTTTGCACTCAGGTCTAAGTCCCATGGCCCTCTATCAGAATCCAGAGTTATTGGAGAAACTTTTTTTTGCACAAAAAAAAAACATAAGGGGTACCACTGTCGTTTTTTTTTTGTGCAAAAAAAAAGTTTCTCCAATAACTCTGGATTCTGATTGAGGGCCATGGGACTTAGACCTGAGTGCAAAAATGGAGGCTCTAGACCCTTCCAGAGCTGAGATATTGAGATATTTATGAGATATTTATGACATACTGAGATATTGAGCCATTATAAATATCTCAATATCTCAGCTCTGGAAGGGTCTAGAGCCTCCATTTTGCACTCAGGTCTAAGTCCCATGGCCCTCTATCAGAATCCAGAGTTATTGGAGAAAACTTTTTTTTGCACACAAAAAAAAAAAACATAAGGGGTACCACTGTCGTTTTTTTTTTGTGCAAAAAAAAAAGTTTCTCCAATAACTCTGGATTCTGATAGAGGGCCATGGGACTTAGACCTGAGTGCAAAAATGGAGGCTCTAGACCCTTCCAGAGCTGAGATATTGAGATATTTATGAGATATTTATGACATACTGAGATATTGAGCCATTATAAATATCTCAATATCTCAGCTCTGGAAGGGTCTAGAGCCTCCATTTTGCACTCAGGTCTAAGTCCCATGGCCCTCTATCAGAATCCAGAGTTATTGGAGAAACTTTTTTTTTGCACAAAAAAAAAACATAAGGGGTACCACTGTCGTTTTTTTTTTTGTGCAAAAAAAAGTTTCTCCAATAACTCTGGATTCTGATAGAGGGCCATGGGACTTAGACCTGAGTGCAAAAATGGAGGCTCTAGACCCTTCCAGAGCTGAGATATTTATGAGATATTTATGAGATATTTATGACATACTGAGATATTGAGCCATTATAAATATCTCAATATCTCAGCTCTGGAAGGGTCTAGAGCCTCCATTTTTGCACTCAGGTCTAAGTCCCATGGCCCTCTATCAGAATCCAGAGTTATTGGAGAAACTTTTTTTTGCACAAAAAAAAAAAAACATAAGGGGTACCACTGTCGTTTTTTTTTTTGTGCAAAAAAAAAAGTTTCTCCAATAACTCTGGATTCTGATAGAGGGCCATGGGACTTAGACCTGAGTGCAAAAATGGAGGCTCTAGACCCTTCCAGAGCTGAGATATTTATGAGATATTTATGAGATATTTATGACATACTGAGATATTGAGCCATTATAAATATCTCAATATCTCAGCTCTGGAAGGGTCTAGAGCCTCCATTTTTGCACTCAGGTCTAAGTCCCATGGCCCTCTATCAGAATCCAGAGTTATTGGAGAAACTTTTTTTTTGCACAAAAAAAAAAACATAAGGGGTACCACTGTCGTTTTTTTTTTGTGCAAAAAAAAAGTTTCTCCAATAACTCTGGATTCTGATAGAGGGCCATGGGACTTAGACCTGAGTGCAAAAATGGAGGCTCTAGACCCTTCCAGAGCTGAGATATTGAGATATTTATGAGATATTTATGACATACTGAGATATTGAGCCATTATAAATATCTCAATATCTCAGCTCTGGAAGGGTCTAGAGCCTCCATTTTTGCACTCAGGTCTAAGTCCCATGGCCCTCTATCAGAATCCAGAGTTATTGGAGAAACTTTTTTTTTGCACAAAAAAAAAACATAAGGGGTACCACTGTCGTTTTTTTTTGTGCAAAAAAAAAGTTTCTCCAATAACTCTGGATTCTGATAGAGGGCCATGGGACTTAGACCTGAGTGCAAAAATGGAGGCTCTAGACCCTTCCAGAGCTGAGATATTGAGATATTTATGAGATATTTATGACATACTGAGATATTGAGCCATTATAAATATCTCAATATCTCAGCTCTGGAAGGGTCTAGAGCCTCCATTTTTGCACTCAGGTCTAAGTCCCATGGCCCTCTATCAGAATCCAGAGTTATTGGAGAAACTTTTTTTTGCACAAAAAAAAAACATAAGGGGTACCACTGTCGTTTTTTTTTGTGCAAAAAAAAGTTTCTCCAATAACTCTGGATTCTGATAGAGGGCCATGGGACTTAGACCTGAGTGCAAAAATGGAGGCTCTAGACCCTTCCAGAGCTGAGATATTGAGATATTTATGAGATATTTATGACATACTGAGATATTGAGCCATTATAAATATCTCAATATCTCAGCTCTGGAAGGGTCTAGAGCCTCCATTTTTGCACTCAGGTCTAAGTCCCATGGCCCTCTATCAGAATCCAGAGTTATTGGAGAAACTTTTTTTTTGCACAAAAAAAAAAACATAAGGGGTACCACTGTCGTTTTTTTTTTTTGTGCAAAAAAAAAAGTTTCTCCAATAACTCTGGATTCTGATAGAGGGCCATGGGACTTAGACCTGAGTGCAAAAATGGAGGCTCTAGACCCTTCCAGAGCTGAGATATTGAGATATTTATGAGATATTTATGACATACTGAGATATTGAGCCATTATAAATATCTCAATATCTCAGCTCTGGAAGGGTCTAGAGCCTCCATTTTTGCACTCAGGTCTAAGTCCCATGGCCCTCTATCAGAATCCAGAGTTATTGGAGAAACTTTTTTTTGCACAAAAAAAAAAAACATAAGGGGTACCACTGTCGTTTTTTTTTTTTTTTGTGCAAAAAAAAAGTTTCTCCAATAACTCTGGATTCTGATAGAGGGCCATGGGACTTAGACCTGAGTGCAAAAATGGAGGCTCTAGACCCTTCCAGAGCTGAGATATTGAGATATTTATGAGATATTTATGACATACTGAGATATTGAGCCATTATAAATATCTCAATATCTCAGCTCTGGAAGGGTCTAGAGCCTCCATTTTGCACTCAGGTCTAAGTCCCATGGCCCTCTATCAGAATCCAGAGTTATTGGAGAAACTTTTTTTTTGCACAAAAAAAAAACATAAGGGGTACCACTGTCGTTTTTTTTTGTGCAAAAAAAAAAGTTTCTCCAATAACTCTGGATTCTGATAGAGGGCCATGGGACTTAGACCTGAGTGCAAAAATGGAGGCTCTAGACCCTTCCAGAGCTGAGATATTGAGATATTTATGAGATATTTATGACATACTGAGATATTGAGCCATTATAAATATCTCAATATCTCAGCTCTGGAAGGGTCTAGAGCCTCCATTTTTGCACTCAGGACTACGTCCCATGGCCCTCTATCAGAATCCAGAGTTATTGGAGAAACTTTTTTTTTGCACAAAAAAAAAACATAAGGGGTACCACTGTCGTTTTTTTTTTTGTGCAAAAAAAAAGTTTCTCCAATAACTCTGGATTCTGATAGAGGGCCATGGGACTTAGACATGAGTGCAAAAATGGAGGCTCTAGACCCTTCCAGAGCTGAGATATTGAGATATTTATGAGATATTTATGACATACTGAGATATTGAGCCATTATAAATATCTCAATATCTCAGCTCTGGAAGGGTCTAGAGCCTCCATTTTTGCACTCAGGACTACGTCCCATGGCCCTCTATCAGAATCCAGAGTTATTGGAGAAACTTTTTTTTTGCACAAAAAAAAAAACATAAGGGGTACCACTGTCGTTTTTTTTTTGTGCAAAAAAAAAGTTTCTCCAATAACTCTGGATTCTGATAGAGGGCCATGGGACTTAGACATGAGTGCAAAAATGGAGGCTCTAGACCCTTCCAGAGCTGAGATATTTATGAGATATTTATGAGATATTTATGACATACTGAGATATTGAGCCATTATAAATATCTCAATATCTCAGCTCTGGAAGGGTCTAGAGCCTCCATTTTTGCACTCAGGTCGAAGTCCCATGGCCCTCTATCAGAATCCAGGGTTATTGGAGAAACTTTTTTTTTGCACAAAAAAAAACATAAGGGGTACCACTGTCGTTTTTTTTTTTTTGTGCAAAAAAAAGTTTATCCAATAACTCTGGATTCTGATAGAGGGCCATGGGACTTAGACCTGAGTGCAAAAATGGAGGCTCTAGACCCTTCCAGAGCTGAGATATTTATGAGATATTTATGAGATTCCAAACAAAAAAACATAAGGGGTACCACTGTCGTTTTTATTTGTGCAAAAAAAAAGTTTCTCCAGTAACTCTGGATTCTGATAGAGGGCCATGGGACTTAGACCTGAGTGCAAAAATGGAGGCTCTAGACCCTTCCAGAGCTGAGATATTGAGATATTTATGAGATATTTATGACATACTGAGATATTGAGCCATTATAAATATCTCAATATCTCAGCTCTGGAAGGGTCAGAGCCTCCATTTTTGCACTCAGGCTACGTCCCATGGCCCTCTATCAGAATCCAGAGTTATTGGAGAAACTTTTTTTTTTGCACAAAAAAAAAAAAACATAAGGGGTACCACTGTCGTTTTTTTTTTTTGTGCAAAAAAAAAGTTTCTCCAATAACTCTGGATTCTGATAGAGGGCCATGGGACTTAGAAATGAGTGCAAAAATGGAGGCTCTAGACCCTTCCAGAGCTGAGATATTGAGATATTTATGAGATATTTATGACATACTGAGATATTGAGCCATTATAAATATCTCAATATCTCAGCTCTGGAAGGGTCTAGAGCCTCCATTTTTGCACTCAGGACTACGTCCCATGGCCCTCTATCAGAATCCAGAGTTATTGGAGAAACTTTTTTTTTTGCACAAAAAAAAAAAACATAAGGGGTACCACTGTCGTTTTTTTTTTGTGCAAAAAAAAGTTTCTCCAATAACTCTGGATTCTGATAGAGGGCCATGGGACTTAGACCTGAGTGCAAAAATGGAGGCTCTAGACCCTTCCAGAGCTGAGATATTGAGATATTTATGAGATATTTATGACATACTGAGATATTGAGCCATTATAAATATCTCAATATCTCAGCTCTGGAAGGGTCTAGAGCCTCCATTTTTGCACTCAGGACTACGTCCCATGGCCCTCTATCAGAATCCAGAGTTATTGGAGAAACTTTTTTTTTGCACAAAAAAAAAAACATAAGGGGTACCACTGTCGTTTTTTTTTTGTGCAAAAAAAAGTTTCTCCAATAACTCTGGATTCTGATAGAGGGCCATGGGACTTAGACATGAGTGCAAAAATGGAGGCTCTAGACCCTTCCAGAGCTGAGATATTTATGAGATATTTATGAGATATTTATGACATACTGAGATATTGAGCCATTATAAATATCTCAATATCTCAGCTCTGGAAGGGTCTAGAGCCTCCATTTTTGCACTCAGGTCTAAGTCCCATGGCCCTCTATCAGAATCCAGGGTTATTGGAGAAACTTTTTTTTTGCACAAAAAAAAAACATAAGGGGTACCACTGTCGTTTTTTTTTTTTGTGCAAAAAAAAGTTTCTCCAATAACTCTGGATTCTGATAGAGGGCCATGGGACTTAGACCTGAGTGCAAAAATGGAGGCTCTAGACCCTTCCAGAGCTGAGATATTTATGAGATATTTATGAGATTCCAAACAAAAAAACATAAGGGGTACCACTGTCGTTTTTATTTGTGCAAAAAAAAAGTTTCTCCAGTAACTCTGGATTCTGATAGAGGGCCATGGGACTTAGACCTGAGTGCAAAAATGGAGGCTCTAGACCCTTCCAGAGCTGAGATATTGAGATATTTATGAGATATTTATGACATACTGAGATATTGAGCCATTATAAATATTCTCAATATCTCAGCTCTGGAAGGGTCAGAGCCTCCATTTTTGCACTCAGGACTAAGTCCCATGGCCCTCTATCGAATCTCAGAGTTATTGGAGAAACTTTTTTTTTGCACAAAAAAAAAAAACATAAGGGGTACCACTGTCGTTTTTTTTTTTTTTGTGCAAAAAAAAAGTTTCTCCAATAACTCTGGATTCTGATAGAGGGCCATGGGACTTAGAAATGAGTGCAAAAATGGAGGCTCTAGACCCTTCCAGAGCTGAGATATTGAGATATTTATGAGATATTTATGACATACTGAGATATTGAGCCATTATAAATATCTCAATATCTCAGCTCTGGAAGGGTCTAGAGCCTCCATTTTTGCACTCAGGTCTAAGTCCCATGGCCCTCTATCAGAATCCAGAGTTATTGGAGAAACTTTTTTTTGCACAAAAAAAAAACATAAGGGGTACCACTGTCGTTTTTTTTTTTTTTTTTTTGTGCAAAAAAAAGTTTATCCAATAACTCTGGATTCTGATAGAGGGCCATGGGACTTAGACCTGAGTGGAAAAATGGAGGCTCTAGACCCTTCCAGAGCTGAGATATTGAGATATTTATGAGATATTTATGACATACTGAGATATTGAGCCATTATAAATATCTCAATATCTCAGCTTGGAAGGGTCTAGAGCCTCCATTTTTGCACTCAGGTCTAAGTCCCATGGCCCTCATATCAGAATCCAGAGTTATTGGAGAAACTTTTTTTTGCACAAAAAAAAACATAAGGGGTACCACTGTCATTTTTTTTTTTTGTGCGCAAAAAAGTTTCTCCAATCTTCTTGAAACTCTGGATTCTGATAGAGGGCCATAGGACTTAGACCTGAGTGCAAAAATGGAGGCTCTAGACCCTTCGCAGAGCTGAGATATTGAGATATTTATGAGATGTTGCTCAACATACTGAGTATTGAGCCATTATAAATATCTCATAATATCTCAGCTCTGGAAGGGTCTAGAGCCTCTATTTTTGCACTCAGGTCTTACGTCCCATGGCCCTCTATCAGAATCCAGAGTTTCAATAATAAGGGAGAAACTTTTTATGCGCACACAAAAAAACTAAAAACATAAGGGGTACCACTGTCGTTTTTTTTTTTTGTGCGCAAAAAAAAAAGTTTCTCCAATCTTCTTGAAACTCTGGATTCTGATAGAGGGCCATGGGACTTAGACCTGAGTGCAAAAATGGAGGCTCTAGACCCTTCCAGAGCTGAGATATTGAGATATTTATGAGATCATTTATGACATACTGAGTCATTGAGCCATTATAAATATCTCAATATCTCAGCTCTGGAAGGGTCTAGAGCCTCCATTTTTGCACTCAGGTCTATGTCCCATGGCCCTCTATCAGAATCCAGAGTTCAGAGATTGGAGAAACTTTTTTCTGCACCAAAAAAAAAAAAAAACATAAGGGGTACCACTGTCGTTTTTTTTTTTGTGCAAAAAAAAGTTTCTCCAATCTTTGAAACTCTGGATTCTGATAGAGGGCCATGGGACTTAGACCTGAGTGCAAAAATGGAGGCTCTAGACCCTTCCAGAGCTGAGATATTGAGATATTTATGAGATATTTATGACATACTGAGTATATTGAGCCATTATAAATATCTCAATATCTCAGCTCTGGAAGGGTCTAGAGCCTCCATTTTTGCACTCAGGTCTACGTCCCATGGCCCTCTATCAGAATCCAGAGTTATTGGAGAAACTTTTTTTTCGCACAAAAAAAAAAAAAAAACATAAGGGGTACCACTGTCGTTTTTTTTTTTTGTGCAAAAAAAAGTTTCTCCAATAACTCTGGATTCTGATAGAGGGCCATGGGACTTAGACCTGAGTGCAAAAATGGAGGCTCTAGACCCTTCCAGAGCTGAGATATTGAGATATTTATGAGATATTTATGACATACTGAGATATTGAGCCATTATAAATATCTCAATATCTCAGCTCTGGAAGGGTCTAGAGCCTCCATTTTTGCACTCAGGTCTACGTCCCATGGCCCTCTATCAGAATCCAGAGTTATTGGAGAAACTTTTTTTTTGCACAAAAAAAAAAACATAAGGGGTACCACTGTCGTTTTTTTTTTGTGCAAAAAAAAAGTTTCTCCAATAACTCTGGATTCTGATAGAGGGCCATGGGACTTAGACCTGAGTGCAAAAATGGAGGCTCTAGACCCTTCCAGAGCTGAGATATTGAGATATTTATGAGATATTTATGACATACTGAGATATTGAGCCATTATAAATATCTCAATATCTCAGCTCTGGAAGGGTCTAGAGCCTCCATTTTTGCACTCAGGTCTACGTCCCATGGCCCTCTATCAGAATCCAGAGTTATTGGAGAAACTTTTTTTTGCACAAAAAAAAAAAACATAAGGGGTACCACTGTCGTTTTTTTTTTTTGTGCAAAAAAAAGTTTCTCCAATAACTCTGGATTCTGATAGAGGGCCATGGGACTTAGACCTGAGTGCAAAAATGGAGGCTCTAGACCCTTCCAGAGCTGAGATATTGAGATATTTATGAGATATTTATGACATACTGAGATATTGAGCCATTATAAATATCTCAATATCTCAGCTCTGGAAGGGTCTAGAGCCTCCATTTTTGCACTCAGGTCTACGTCCCATGGCCCTCTATCAGAATCCAGAGTTATTGGAGAAACTTTTTTTTTGCACAAAAAAAAAACATAAGGGGTACCACTGTCGTTTTTTTTTTGTGCAAAAAAAAAGTTTCTCCAATAACTCTGGATTCTGATAGAGGGCCATGGGACTTAGACCTGAGTGCAAAAATGGAGGCTCTAGACCCTTCCAGAGCTGAGATATTGAGATATTTATGAGATATTTATGACATACTGAGATATTGAGCCATTATAAATATCTCAATATCTCAGCTCTGGAAGGGTCTAGAGCCTCCATTTTTGCACTCAGGTCTACGTCCCATGGCCCTCTATCAGAATCCAGAGTTATTGGAGAAACTTTTTTTTTGCACAAAAAAAAAAAAACATAAGGGGTACCACTGTCGTTTTTTTTTTTTGTGCAAAAAAAAAGTTTCTCCAATAACTCTGGATTCTGATAGAGGGCCATGGGACTTAGACCTGAGTGCAAAAATGGAGGCTCTAGACCCTTCCAGAGCTGAGATATTGAGATATTTATGAGATATTTATGACATACTGAGATATTGAGCCATTATAAATATCTCAATATCTCAGCTCTGGAAGGGTCTAGAGCCTCCATTTTTGCACTCAGGTCTACGTCCCATGGCCCTCTATCAGAATCCAGAGTTATTGGAGAAACTTTTTTTTTGCACAAAAAAAAAAACATAAGGGGTACCACTGTCGTTGTTTTTTTTTGTGCAAAAAAAAAGTTTCTCCAATAACTCTGGATTCTGATAGAGGGCCATGGGACTTAGACCTGAGTGCAAAAATGGAGGCTCTAGACCCTTCCAGAGCTGAGATATTGAGATATTTATGAGATATTTATGACATACTGAGATATTGAGCCATTATAAATATCTCAATATCTCAGCTCTGGAAGGGTCTAGAGCCTCCATTTTTGCACTCAGGTCTACGTCCCATGGCCCTCTATCAGAATCCAGAGTTATTGGAGAAACTTTTTTTTTGCACAAAAAAAAAAACATAAGGGGTACCACTGTCGTTTTTTTTTTTGTGCAAAAAAAAAGTTTCTCCAATAACTCTGGATTCTGATAGAGGGCCATGGGACTTAGACCTGAGTGCAAAAATGGAGGCTCTAGACCCTTCCAGAGCTGAGATATTGAGATATTTATGAGATATTTATGACATACTGAGATATTGAGCCATTATAAATATCTCAATATCTCAGCTCTGGAAGGGTCTAGAGCCTCCATTTTTGCACTCAGGTCTAAGTCCCATGGCCCTCTATCAGAATCCAGAGTTATTGGAGAAACTTTTTTTTTGCACAAAAAAAAAAACATAAGGGGTACCACTGTCGTTTTTTTTTTTGTGCAAAAAAAAAGTTTCTCCAATAACTCTGGATTCTGATAGAGGGCCATGGGACTTAGACCTGAGTGCAAAATGGAGGCTCTAGACCCTTCCAGAGCTGAGATATTGAGATATTTATGAGATATTTATGACATACTGAGATATTGAGCCATTATAAATATCTCAATATCTCAGCTCTGGAAGGGTCTAGAGCCTCCATTTTTGCACTCAGGTCTACGTCCCATGGCCCTCTATCAGAATCCAGAGTTATTGGAGAAACTTTTTTTTTGCACAAAAAAAAAAAACATAAGGGGTACCACTGTCGTTTTTTTTTTTGTGCAAAAAAAAGTTTCTCCAATAACTCTGGATTCTGATAGAGGGCCATGGGACTTAGACCTGAGTGCAAAAATGGAGGCTCTAGACCCTTCCAGAGCTGAGATATTGAGATATTTATGAGATATTTATGACATACTGAGATATTGAGCCATTATAAATATCTCAATATCTCAGCTCTGGAAGGGTCTAGAGCCTCCATTTTTGCACTCAGGTCTAAGTCCCATGGCCCTCTATCAGAATCCAGAGTTATTGGAGAAACTTTTTTTTGCACAAAAAAAAAAAACATAAGGGGTACCACTGTCGTTTTTTTTTTTTTGTGCAAAAAAAAGTTTCTCCAATAACTCTGGATTCTGATAGAGGGCCATGGGACTTAGACCTGAGTGCAAAAATGGAGGCTCTAGACCCTTCCAGAGCTGAGATATTGAGATATTTATGAGATATTTATGACATACTGAGATATTGAGCCATTATAAATATCTCAATATCTCAGCTCTGGAAGGGTCTAGAGCCTCCATTTTTGCACTCAGGTCTACGTCCCATGGCCCTCTATCAGAATCCAGAGTTATTGGAGAAACTTTTTTTTTGCACAAAAAAAAAAAACATAAGGGGTACCACTGTCGTTTTTTTTTTTTGTGCAAAAAAAAAGTTTCTCCAATAACTCTGGATTCTGATAGAGGGCCATGGGACTTAGACCTGAGTGCAAAATGGAGGCTCTAGACCCTTCCAGAGCTGAGATATTGAGATATTTATGAGATATTTATGACATACTGAGATATTGAGCCATTATAAATATCTCAATATCTCAGCTCTGGAAGGGTCTAGAGCCTCCATTTTTGCACTCAGGTCTACGTCCCATGGCCCTCTATCAGAATCCAGAGTTATTGGAGAAACTTTTTTTTGCACAAAAAAAAAAAAACATAAGGGGTACCACTGTCGTTTTTTTTTTTTGTGCAAAAAAAAGTTTCTCCAATAACTCTGGATTCTGATAGAGGGCCATGGGACTTAGACCTGAGTGCAAAAATGGAGGCTCTAGACCCTTCCAGAGCTGAGATATTGAGATATTTATGAGATATTTATGACATACTGAGATATTGAGCCATTATAAATATCTCAATATCTCAGCTCTGGAAGGGTCTAGAGCCTCCATTTTTGCACTCAGGTCTACGTCCCATGGCCCTCTATCAGAATCCAGAGTTATTGGAGAAACTTTTTTTTGCACAAAAAAAAAAAACATAAGGGGTACCACTGTCGTTTTTTTTTTGTGCAAAAAAAAAGTTTCTCCAATAACTCTGGATTCTGATAGAGGGCCATGGGACTTAGACCTGAGTGCAAAAATGGAGGCTCTAGACCCTTCCAGAGCTGAGATATTGAGATATTTATGAGATATTTATGACATACTGAGATATTGAGCCATTATAAATATCTCAATATCTCAGCTCTGGAAGGGTCTAGAGCCTCCATTTTTGCACTCAGGTCTACGTCCCATGGCCCTCTATCAGAATCCAGAGTTATTGGAGAAACTTTTTTTTTGCACAAAAAAAAAAAACATAAGGGGTACCACTGTCGTTTTTTTTTTGTGCAAAAAAAAAGTTTCTCCAATAACTCTGGATTCTGATAGAGGGCCATGGGACTTAGACCTGAGTGCAAAAATGGAGGCTCTAGACCCTTCCAGAGCTGAGATATTGAGATATTTATGAGATATTTATGACATACTGAGATATTGAGCCATTATAAATATCTCAATATCTCAGCTCTGGAAGGGTCTAGAGCCTCCATTTTTGCACTCAGGTCTACGTCCCATGGCCCTCTATCAGAATCCAGAGTTATTGGAGAAACTTTTTTTTGCACAAAAAAAAAAAAACATAAGGGGTACCACTGTCGTTTTTTTTTTTTGTGCAAAAAAAAAGTTTCTCCAATAACTCTGGATTCTGATAGAGGGCCATGGGACTTAGACCTGAGTGCAAAATGGAGGCTCTAGACCCTTCCAGAGCTGAGATATTGAGATATTTATGAGATATTTATGACATACTGAGATATTGAGCCATTATAAATATCTCAATATCTCAGCTCTGGAAGGGTCTAGAGCCTCCATTTTTGCACTCAGGTCTACGTCCCATGGCCCTCTATCAGAATCCAGAGTTATTGGAGAAACTTTTTTTTGCACAAAAAAAAAAAACATAAGGGGTACCACTGTCGTTTTTTTTTTGTGCAAAAAAAAAGTTTCTCCAATAACTCTGGATTCTGATAGAGGGCCATGGGACTTAGACCTGAGTGCAAAAATGGAGGCTCTAGACCCTTCCAGAGCTGAGATATTGAGATATTTATGAGATATTTATGACATACTGAGATATTGAGCCATTATAAATATCTCAATATCTCAGCTCTGGAAGGGTCTAGAGCCTCCATTTTTGCACTCAGGTCTACGTCCCATGGCCCTCTATCAGAATCCAGAGTTATTGGAGAAACTTTTTTTTGCACAAAAAAAAAAAAACATAAGGGGTACCACTGTCGTTTTTTTTTTGTGCAAAAAAAAAGTTTCTCCAATAACTCTGGATTCTGATAGAGGGCCATGGGACTTAGACCTGAGTGCAAAAATGGAGGCTCTAGACCCTTCCAGAGCTGAGATATTGAGATATTTATGAGATATTTATGACATACTGAGATATTGAGCCATTATAAATATCTCAATATCTCAGCTCTGGAAGGGTCTAGAGCCTCCATTTTTGCACTCAGGTCTACGTCCCATGGCCCTCTATCAGAATCCAGAGTTATTGGAGAAACTTTTTTTTTGCACAAAAAAAAAAACATAAGGGGTACCACTGTCGTTTTTTTTTTGTGCAAAAAAAAAGTTTCTCCAATAACTCTGGATTCTGATAGAGGGCCATGGGACTTAGACCTGAGTGCAAAAATGGAGGCTCTAGACCCTTCCAGAGCTGAGATATTGAGATATTTATGAGATATTTATGACATACTGAGATATTGAGCCATTATAAATATCTCAATATCTCAGCTCTGGAAGGGTCTAGAGCCTCCATTTTTGCACTCAGGTCTACGTCCCATGGCCCTCTATCAGAATCCAGAGTTATTGGAGAAACTTTTTTTTTGCACAAAAAAAAAAACATAAGGGGTACCACTGTCGTTTTTTTTTTTGTGCAAAAAAAAAGTTTCTCCAATAACTCTGGATTCTGATAGAGGGCCATGGGACTTAGACCTGAGTGCAAAAATGGAGGCTCTAGACCCTTCCAGAGCTGAGATATTGAGATATTTATGAGATATTTATGACATACTGAGATATTGAGCCATTATAAATATCTCAATATCTCAGCTCTGGAAGGGTCTAGAGCCTCCATTTTTGCACTCAGGTCTACGTCCCATGGCCCTCTATCAGAATCCAGAGTTATTGGAGAAACTTTTTTTTTGCACAAAAAAAAAAAACATAAGGGGTACCACTGTCGTTTTTTTTTTTGTGCAAAAAAAAAGTTTCTCCAATAACTCTGGATTCTGATAGAGGGCCATGGGACTTAGACCTGAGTGCAAAAATGGAGGCTCTAGACCCTTCCAGAGCTGAGATATTGAGATATTTATGAGATATTTATGACATACTGAGATATTGAGCCATTATAAATATCTCAATATCTCAGCTCTGGAAGGGTCTAGA
Organism: Hybognathus amarus; assembly: GCA_030378365.1. Taxonomy (NCBI): domain Eukaryota; kingdom Metazoa; phylum Chordata; class Actinopteri; order Cypriniformes; family Leuciscidae; genus Hybognathus; species Hybognathus amarus. The sequence goes on along the minus strand of JAQIUQ010006796.1, from coordinate 29,273 downwards.
GCCTCCATTTTTGCACTCAGGTCTACGTCCCATGGCCCTCTATCAGAATCCAGAGTTATTGGAGAAACTTTTTTTTTGCACAAAAAAAAAAACATAAGGGGTACCACTGTCGTTTTTTTTTTTTTGTGCAAAAAAAAGTTTCTCCAATAACTCTGGATTCTGATAGAGGGCCATGGGACTTAGACCTGAGTGCAAAAATGGAGGCTCTAGACCCTTCCAGAGCTGAGATATTGAGATATTTATGAGATATTTATGACATACTGAGATATTGAGCCATTATAAATATCTCAATATCTCAGCTCTGGAAGGGTCTAGAGCCTCCATTTTTGCACTCAGGTCTACGTCCCATGGCCCTCTATCAGAATCCAGAGTTATTGGAGAAACTTTTTTTTTGCACAAAAAAAAAAACATAAGGGGTACCACTGTCGTTTTTTTTTTTGTGCAAAAAAAAAGTTTCTCCAATAACTCTGGATTCTGATAGAGGGCCATGGGACTTAGACCTGAGTGCAAAAATGGAGGCTCTAGACCCTTCCAGAGCTGAGATATTGAGATATTTATGAGATATTTATGACATACTGAGATATTGAGCCATTATAAATATCTCAATATCTCAGCTCTGGAAGGGTCTAGAGCCTCCATTTTTGCACTCAGGTCTACGTCCCATGGCCCTCTATCAGAATCCAGAGTTATTGGAGAAACTTTTTTTTTGCACAAAAAAAAAAACATAAGGGGTACCACTGTCGTTTTTTTTTGTGCAAAAAAAAGTTTCTCCAATAACTCTGGATTCTGATAGAGGGCCATGGGACTTAGACCTGAGTGCAAAAATGGAGGCTCTAGACCCTTCCAGAGCTGAGATATTGAGATATTTATGAGATATTTATGACATACTGAGATATTGAGCCATTATAAATATCTCAATATCTCAGCTCTGGAAGGGTCTAGAGCCTCCATTTTTGCACTCAGGTCTAAGTCCCATGGCCCTCTATCAGAATCCAGAGTTATTGGAGAAACTTTTTTTTTGCACAAAAAAAAAAAACATAAGGGGTACCACTGTCGTTTTTTTTTTTTGTGCAAAAAAAAAGTTTCTCCAATAACTCTGGATTCTGATAGAGGGCCATGGGACTTAGACCTGAGTGCAAAAATGGAGGCTCTAGACCCTTCCAGAGCTGAGATATTGAGATATTTATGAGATATTTATGACATACTGAGATATTGAGCCATTATAAATATCTCAATATCTCAGCTCTGGAAGGGTCTAGAGCCTCCATTTTTGCACTCAGGTCTACAGTCCCATGGCCCTCTATCAGAATCCAGAGTTATTGGAGAAACTTTTTTTTGCACAAAAAAAAAAAAACATAAGGGGTACCACTGTCGTTTTTTTTTTGTGCAAAAAAAAAGTTTCTCCAATAACTCTGGATTCTGATAGAGGGCCATGGGACTTAGACCTGAGTGCAAAAATGGAGGCTCTAGACCCTTCCAGAGCTGAGATATTGAGATATTTATGAGATATTTATGACATACTGAGATATTGAGCCATTATAAATATCTCAATATCTCAGCTCTGGAAGGGTCTAGAGCCTCCATTTTTGCACTCAGGTCTACGTCCCATGGCCCTCTATCAGAATCCAGAGTTATTGGAGAAACTTTTTTTTGCACAAAAAAAAAAAAACATAAGGGGTACCACTGTCGTTTTTTTTTTGTGCAAAAAAAAAGTTTCTCCAATAACTCTGGATTCTGATAGAGGGCCATGGGACTTAGACCTGAGTGCAAAAATGGAGGCTCTAGACCCTTCCAGAGCTGAGATATTGAGATATTTATGAGATATTTATGACATACTGAGATATTGAGCCATTATAAATATCTCAATATCTCAGCTCTGGAAGGGTCTAGAGCCTCCATTTTTGCACTCAGGTCTACGTCCCATGGCCCTCTATCAGAATCCAGAGTTATTGGAGAAACTTTTTTTTTGCACAAAAAAAAAACATAAGGGGTACCACTGTCGTTTTTTTTTTGTGCAAAAAAAAGTTTCTCCAATAACTCTGGATTCTGATAGAGGGCCATGGGACTTAGACCTGAGTGCAAAAATGGAGGCTCTAGACCCTTCCAGAGCTGAGATATTGAGATATTTATGAGATATTTATGACATACTGAGATATTGAGCCATTATAAATATCTCAATATCTCAGCTCTGGAAGGGTCTAGAGCCTCCATTTTTGCACTCAGGTCTACAGTCCCATGGCCCTCTATCAGAATCCAGAGTTATTGGAGAAACTTTTTTTGCACAAAAAAAAAAAAACATAAGGGGTACCACTGTCGTTTTTTTTTTTGTGCAAAAAAAAAAGTTTCTCCAATAACTCTGGATTCTGATAGAGGGCCATGGGACTTAGACCTGAGTGCAAAAATGGAGGCTCTAGACCCTTCCAGAGCTGAGATATTGAGATATTTATGAGATATTTATGACATACTGAGATATTGAGCCATTATAAATATCTCAATATCTCAGCTCTGGAAGGGTCTAGAGCCTCCATTTTTGCACTCAGGTCTACGTCCCATGGCCCTCTATCAGAATCCAGAGTTATTGGAGAAACTTTTTTTTGCACAAAAAAAAAACATAAGGGGTACCACTGTCGTTTTTTTTTTGTGCAAAAAAAAAAGTTTCTCCAATAACTCTGGATTCTGATAGAGGGCCATGGGACTTAGACCTGAGTGCAAAAATGGAGGCTCTAGACCCTTCCAGAGCTGAGATATTGAGATATTTATGAGATATTTATGACATACTGAGATATTGAGCCATTATAAATATCTCAATATCTCAGCTCTGGAAGGGTCTAGAGCCTCCATTTTTGCACTCAGGTCTAAGTCCCATGGCCCTCTATCAGAATCCAGAGTTATTGGAGAAACTTTTTTTTGCACAAAAAAAAAAAAACATAAGGGGTACCACTGTCGTTTTTTTTTTGTGCAAAAAAAAAGTTTCTCCAACTAAACTCTGGATTCTGATAGAGGGCCATGGGACTTAGACCTGAGTGCAAAAATGGAGGCTCTAGACCCTTCCAGAGCTGAGATATTGAGATATTTATGAGATATTTATGACATACTGAGATATTGAGCCATTATAAATATCTCAATATCTCAGCTCTGGAAGGGTCTAGAGCCTCCATTTTTGCACTCAGGTCTACGTCCCATGGCCCTCTATCAGAATCCAGAGTTATTGGAGAAACTTTTTTTGCACAAAAAAAAAAAAAACATAAGGGGTACCACTGTCGTTTTTTTTTTTGTGCAAAAAAAAAGTTTCTCCAATAACTCTGGATTCTGATAGAGGGCCATGGGACTTAGACCTGAGTGCAAAAATGGAGGCTCTAGACCCTTCCAGAGCTGAGATATTGAGATATTTATGAGATATTTATGACATACTGAGATATTGAGCCATTATAAATATCTCAATATCTCAGCTCTGGAAGGGTCTAGAGCCTCCATTTTTGCACTCAGGTCTTAGTCCCATGGCCCTCTATCAGAATCCAGAGTTATTGGAGAAACTTTTTTTTTGCACAAAAAAAAAAAAAACATAAGGGGTACCACTGTCGTTTTTTTTTTTTGTGCAAAAAAAAAGTTTCTCCAATTTCTTGAAACTCTGGATTCTGATAGAGGGCCATGGGACTTAGACCTGAGTGCAAAATTGGAGGCTCTAGACCCTTCCAGAGCTGAGATATTGAGATATTTATGAGATATTTATGACATACTGAGATATCTGAGCCATTATAAATATCTCAATATCTCAGCTCTGGAAGGGTCTAGAGCCTCCATTTTTGCACTCAGGTCTACGTCCCATGGCCCTCATATCAGAATCCAGAGTTATTGGAGAAACTTTTTTTTTGCACAAAAAAAAAAAAAAACATAAGGGGTACCACTGTACGTTTTTTTTTTGTGCAAAAAAAAGTTTCTCCAATCTTCGAAACTCTGGATTCTGATAGAGGGCCATGGGACTTAGACCTGAGTGCAAAAATGGAGGCTCTAGACCCTTCCAGAGCTGAGATATTGAGATATTTATAATGGTTCAATATCTCGAGTATGTCATGATGTCATCATAAATATCTCAATATCTCAGCTCTGGAAGGGTCTAGAGCCTTCATTTTTGCACTCAGGTCTTAGTCCCATGGCCCTCATATCAGAATCCAGAGTTTCAATAAGAAGGGATAAACTTTTTTTTGCACAAAAAAAACAAAAAAACATAAGGGGTACCACTGTCGTTTTTTTTTTTTTTGTGCGAAAAAAAGTTTCTCCAATCTCTTGAAACTCTGGATTCTGATAGAGGGCCATGGGACTTAGACCTGAGTGCAAAAATGGAGGATCTAGACCCTTCCAGAGCTGAGATATTGAGAATATTTATGAGATATTTATGACATACTGAGAATATTGAGCCATTATAATATATCTAGATATCTCAGATCTGAAGGGTCTAGAGCCTCCATTTTTGCAGTCAAGTCTCAAGTCCATGGCCCTCTATCAGAATCCCAGAGTTTCAGAAGATTGGAGAAACTTTTTTTTCGCACAAAAAAAACGACAGTGGTGCCCCTTGTTTTTTTTTTTGTTTTTTTTGGTGCGAAAAAGTTTCTCCAATCTCTTGAAACTCTGGATTCTGATTGAGGGCCATGGGACTAAGACCTGAGTGCAAAAATGGAGGCTCTAGACCCTTCCAGAGCTGAGATATTGAGATATTTATGAGATATTTATGACATACTGAGATATTGAGCCATTATAAATATCTCAATATCTCAGCTCTGGAAGGGTCTCAGAGCCTCCATTTTTGCAGTCAAGTCTAAGTCCCATGGCCCTCTATCAAGGGTCCCCACTCAGACCCTTCCAGAGCTGAGATATTGAGATATTTATAATGGCTCAATATCTCATTATGTCATAAATATCTCATAAATACCTCAGCTCTGAAAGGGTCTAGAGCCTCCATTTCTGCACTCAGGTCTTAGTCCCATGGCCCTCAATCAGAATTCAGAGTTTCAAGAAGATTGGAAAAACTTTTTTTCACACAAAAAACAAAACAAAAAACATAAGGTGTACCATAAGGTGTACCACTGTCGTTTTTTTCTGTTTTTTTTTGTGCGGAAAAAAAGTTTCTCCAATTTTCTTGAAACTGTGGATTCTGATAGAGGGCCATGGGACTAAGACCTGAGTGCAAAAATGGAGGATCTAGACCCTTCCAGAGCTGAGATATTGAGATATTTATAATGGCTCAATATCTCAGTATGTCATAAATATCTTATAAATATCTCAGCTCTGGAAGGGTCTAGAGCCTCCATTTTTGCATTTAGGTCTTAGTCCCATGGCCTCGATCAGAATCCAGAGTTTCAAGAAGAAGGGAGAAACTTTTTTTTTTGCACAAAAAAACAAAAAAAAAAAAACATAAGGGGTACCACTGTTGTTTTTTTTCTGGGGCGCAAAAAAAAGTTTCTCCAATCTTCTTGAAACTCTGGATTCTGATAGAGGTTCATGGGACTTAGGCTTGAGTGCAAAAATGGAGGATCTAGACCTTTCAAGAGCTGAGATATTGAGATATTTATAATGGCTCAATATCTCAGCATGTCCAGAGCTGATATATGTTAAAGGATGTATAGGCCAAACCAGGTGTTATCAGAATCCGATATTGACACGGATCCATCACAACATGTCTTCATATTAGGGACTGAAGTGAGTGTTGGCAGTCAGGTGCTGGAGGAGTGGAGGAACGGATGTGAAGAGGACACAATCAGCGCCAACACGCACTCATCCACATAAACACTGCTGGGCTTATTACACACAGCACTGATCTGGCACTGCACTACTGTGTACGAGACCAGACAGCAGGTGCACACGCGTACACACACACACACACACGCACACATTTTATACATATATGCATACACACACACAGTAGTCAACATTTGAAGTGGATCAAAACTTTTCATCAAAGTTATACATGATGAATTTCTGAACAATACTCATTCTTTATCCTTGATCTTGAACTTTTCTGCTCCACAGTTAATCCATATATATATATATATATATATATATATATATATATATGGATGAACTATAGAACAGAAAAGTTCAAGATCAAGGATATATATATATATATATATATATATATATATATATATATATATATATATATATATATATGTGTGTGTGTGTGTGTGTGTGTGCGTGCGTGTGTTTGTGTGTGTACATATATATATATATATATATATATATATATATATATATATATATATACTTTGTATATGTGTATGTATTCTGTTTATAAAAATAAAGCACACATGGTCAAAAATACATGTGTGATCAGTGGAGTTTTTCTATTCTAAATGGTAAATTATAGTTTTTTTAGACAGCATTCTTTTGACACAGACTTTATGAATAGCCTCTCACACACCATGTATAGTGCCTGTAGGAGCCTAAATGCAGTTGTTTGATGAGTAATGTGATTTGTGTGTTGAGCTGTGATTTGTATGATTTATTCTGGGAAAAATGTTTACAGTACTTGCAGATATTTATAGAGTTAATTGGGTAATTATCTAAAGCAAGCAAGTTGACGTCATTATCTAAAATAATTATCTAAAATGACGTGTGTGTGTGTGACGTGGAGCTGCGTGCGTGTGCGTGACGCGGAGCTGCATCTGTGTGTGTGTGACGAGAGTTAGTGACGCTTCTCGTGTCATTCATTGAGTGAAGTTGGCTGCGTGAACGGACGCACACGCGGAGAGTGAAGCCACACAGTTTTTTGAACTTTGTTTCTATTCCCTTTAATTAATCGTTTATACTTTGTAACGTTCCTGTACTGATGTTTGTGGATTACCAAGTAAACGAAGATATTTATCAAGAGTTGTCCTGTGGATTCATTGAAGTGGATGTGGATAAAGAGAGTGGATAAAGCGTCAAACTAAGGCTACATTCAGTGGAACAGTGGAACCTACAGTGCCTGTTGGCAGTAGACAACGAATTCACTCCCGCATAATGAGGTGAAGCCCATGTCGTTGCCAGAGACTTTACTAATACACTGTGTCTGAATCCACACAGCAATCCTTTAATGTAGGCCATGAGATCAGAGTGGTGCCTGCTCTACTTGGAGGGTCAGGAGGAGTCAGATTAAAAAGATATGAGGAGATAACAGTGCCATTACGGATATGGAGCTGCATGTAGGGATTTGCAACACAAGCATCTTAAGCTCTTCACTTACTAAGACATCAATGCTCGCTGCCCCGTCCGTGAATAACATGCTACAAATCCTTCTAGAGGGAAGCGGGAACTCCCAGAGCACTCTAATCATGCAGGGAGGCAGCGAATGAGGGAGGAAGCTCATTATGATATCTGTAATACTTTAAAAGCATACTGTGAGCTCCAGAAGGATTTTGTAGTGTGTTTATATATACCGGATTTGCAATCTGTTTTAAATAATATTTTTAAATTTATTTATGATTATTTTTTATGACATCTTATTTAAATTTTTTCATCTGTATTATGGCCAGCGTTAAGACTTCTTTAATTGGTATTAATTCGTGCAAAGGCCATCATGGCATCCCAGTGTATCCTGCTGCATGTTATTTTGATACAAGTGATTGATTAAAAGAGTTTAGTTGCTGTAGCTTTCTGTTGCAAAAATTCTTGTCTCTTCAGCTCTAGTCACTGAAATTTTTCTCTAAATTGTTGACTGTATGAATATTTCCTTTTTATTTTCTTTTGTGTGTGAGTGTGTGTATCTGTGTGTGTGTGGTAATAAATGGCACATAAATGCAAAAGAAAATAAGTTTTACTGAAAGAGGAAAAATAAAAATTATCATCTGAAATGTGCTTCAACTTATTTCATATTCCAATGTGACTTGCAAAACACGGCACAAAGCATATTTGGATTTGTTCTAAATGAGAAAGCCGAGGATTATTTGTCTACAGGGTTCTTGCAGGTTTCAGTCAAATTTAAGACCATAAAGATTTAAATTGAAGACCTACCAAAAAAATTAATAAATAAATATTCAAATGCAAAGAAATTCAGTCATTGAAAAAGCATTAATTTAATTTACAGATTAAGCAATCACATTCCACACCCTAGTAACCTTCCACACCCAACAACGTGCCAAATGCCCAAAACCTTAGGTCCAAAAGGAAAATAGGGGAAAACAAACTTGCTTTCAAACAGAACAGATTTCATCTCATATTTATTTACATTACAAAACAGCATATTCATAATCTAATAGAGACTGAACAGGCTACTCCAATCCATGTTACAATCCATGTAGCTACAGTAACACACACTCAGTCACTCACTCACACACACACACACACCAGATAACCCATGTAATATAGATAGCTATTTACTTCGAGATAATTAGAGTATCTATCTATCTATCTATTCTAATTCTATCTATCTATCTATCTCATCTATCTTATTTATCTATCTATTTATCTTATCTTTATTTATCTGATCTATCTATCTATCTATCTATCTATCTATCTATTCTATTTATCTATCTATCTATCTATCTATTATCTATCATCATCTATTTCATATCTATCTATCTATCTATCTATCTATCTATCTATCTATCTATCTTATCTATCCTATCTATCTATCTATCTATTTCTATCTATTCTATCTATCTATCCATCTATCGTTCTCATCTATCATGGATGATCTGGTGTGTGTGTGTGAGGAGAGAGCAAGAGAGACAAAGAGAGATTGAGGCCCCGTCCACACTACTGTGTTTTCGTTAAAAATCGTAGAATTAAAATCGATACTATCTCCATCCATACACTGTAAAAAAATATTGTTGGTTTAACTAAAAAAAAGTAACCTGGTTGCCTTAAAATTTTAAGTTGAATGAACTAGAAAAATGAGTTAATACAATGAAGGAGATTGATTTCATCATCAGAAACTTAAAAGTTATCTGAACTAAGTAAAGTTGATTTGACAAAAAAAAATGTTGTGATAAACCCTGAAAATATTTTTTTACAGTGCATTAAAACGACTGAAAACACGTGATCACGTGACCATTCACCAACACTGGCCATGCACGTGCTGGTGTAAACAGTGGCTGGCGAATCATGGAAGGATACGTCACGACTGATGACAACCAAGAGCCGAGCGTCAGCCTCTGCGTCATCGTTTGTAAACTCTCTGGTTTGTTCCGTCTACACTAAAACGCCCTCGGAGATTCAAAACGCAAAAACGGAGCTGCAGCGTTTCTAAACTTCTCCGTTTTAGGTCTTCGTGTTTTCCCGTTTTAGTCTGGCCGGAAGATGCAAACGTAGCAAAAGGTCTCCGATTTTTAAACGAAAACACAGTAGTGTGGACGGGGCCTGATTGATTACATACAGTATGCCTCCCTTTAGCACCAATCTCAGCCTCAAATTTTCTGAGTTCAGCCATTTCGTTTTTACATGCCCTTCTAGGACATTTGATTGGGATAAGAGATGGGCCATCTTTGAGCAAGCCTTTCCCTCGGCAAGCACATCTTCCACCCTGGAAAGACAGTTGGACACCTCTTTTATTTGGGTCTTCCTCTCTTTTTAGTTGCTCTAAACCATCCTCTGCCAGCTTTCTCTTCTGGCTCTGCATTTCCGAATTCTTTCCTGGTATGCTCCTGATCAAGAAAGATGCGGTACTTTGACCTCCACATGTTAGGAGCTCACTGGCGAAGGGAACCTTTGTCACACCCCCATGCATCTCCCCATAGTCGCAGATCAGCCTATGGTCACAAAACGATGGTCTCCTCATGCATATTTTCAATCTCCACCTCTTCTGTGTAACCGAAAATCCCTTTCAGCGGAGGCCTGCCCATGTGAAAGAAGGTGCAACCTCTGGCGAAATCCCAAGCAGCAGGATAGGGACGGCTTAACCTCTCATGCAGGAAGGGGTATAGTCGGTTCTCAAATGGCTGGAAGGTGAGAAGTTCTTCGTCTCCTTGCCTCAACGGACAGGAAAGACTCAAACTGTTGGACAATGGAATCCCCTGAAACAAATGAGTGATAAAAGAAAAGTCAAATACGCATATAGATAAATCACAGCACTCTAAGACTTAAACCGACTCTTCAAGAACAACAAAAGCCTGTGTAAAATGATTGGACTAATTCAATACATATGGGTCGCAGCACACAGAACAAGTACAGGATCATTAGAAAAGGGAATAACAAAGGCAATATATCACATGCAAAACCAATACCCTGACAGGAAAAGAGAAAAGGGCCAAATGGGGGACCAAATGTCTGCAACAGAGAGAATGATTGAAATGTATAAAAATGATAAATATTCAGAGTATAGTTGACCCTGGTCCTCATACTTTGGTTCATAACCCCTACCAAAACTATTCCTACCAGCAGATACACCTCATGTCAGCTGCTTGTCCTTCAGAAATGTCTGTATGAGACATTTCATTTGAGTTTTGCTTTTGTCTGGATCATCTGAACATGCAAGACATGTCCAGACACTCCATCTGCCTAACTGTTGCATATTTCAAGGGGCTCCTCCTGAACTTTCCTCTGTTTGAGAGTCCCTGCATGCAATCCCTCCTAAACTCAAGGACCCTTAGCACTGCACTTTCATTCTGGACAGGGGAATGTGCAATAAAAATACATGTCAGTAGTATCAAAAAAGTTGAATTTAAAAGTACACATGATTGGGCAATCATGAGACTTCATGCAATGAGGTCATATGACTTCTTGTATTAGCCTAATGGCAAAGTTTCTTCCTGTTACACACTTTATAACTGACATGTAGGCCTGGGCGAAAAATCGATTAAATGAATTAATTCGAATTTTTAGTTGCGGCGATTTAAAAAATAAGTAAAACGAGTCACAATTTTGACACAATTTTTGGCTCCCCGGAGTTTCCGTAGGATTAGTTTCACTCACGTAGCAGCATGGCAAGCGACAACAACAACAACATCATAGCACACACGAAACGGCACCGGCATACAGCAAGCGACAACATGAGAGTTGGCAACCGGTGAGAGTGGGAAGTGTGTTCCTTAGCGTAGGAGTGAACTAGAGCTTCCTCTGCCCGAACGGGTCAGGCCGATATTTCCCGTCACTATCCTCGGGTCAGGCTCGGGCCCTTGAGAGACGTGCACTGCCAGCGCAATAGAGTGCGGCGAGGGACTAGATTTGATAGCAGAGCGCGGGCGGTAATGCACTCACTATGTGTGTGCGGTTTGCGAGAGAATAAAACGATTCGCGGGACTCCCGCAAACTAGAAATATCTATGATTAAAACATAAAAAGTAATAGATTTGTTGCAGAAAAGCATCAAGAACAACTAAAACAAAATAGAAATGATTTACAGGCCAGAGTTTCTATTTATAACATGTTTGCAGCGTTGAGCGATGTAGCCAATCACAGACCGTATGTGTTGATTTCTTGAACGCAATGGCCAATTAATTTTAAGCATTTAAGAGACTCCCCTCACCGCTCAAAACATACTTTTTGTTCAGTGCTGAATTCTGTATGCTGGCAAATCCTTCGAATTATAACAATTTTCCTCAGATTTGAATGTATTGTTAATGCTTTAGAAAATGGTGCTATACTGCTATACTAAATGTTTGTCTCCTTTTAGTCTAGACTACAAAGTGTGACTTAAAACACAGCGGGGACTTTGATTCCTAGAGGGTGTTCATTTCTTTATTATCCATTCCAAACGGGGGTTACATTTGTCTTGCTTTTGATTAAATAAATCGTAAAAAATCGTAAATCAAATTAAAAAAAAATAAAACCGGAGATTTTTATTTTTAGGCCATATCGCCCAGCCCTGACTGACATGTTTGTAGTATGTTAACAGAAATGACACTTGCAGGCTGCATACTGAACATTATTTCCAAAACCTTAAGATGAATCGTGACAATACCTTGAGAGCTGCCTCAGTCGTTGTCAACCCTCTGTAGGAGGAGGAGCCTTGTTCTTATCAGCCTAGTCCAGTGTGGTAAGCTGAAGGGCAGTGATGTCTTGCAGGACCTCTCTTTTAACAAAGAGCCTCAGTAGACTCTGCCAAAAGACAAATGAAGTAGAATGAACACAGTTGAAAGGGTTTCAGTCAATTAACAAAGCAATTAACATTCACTTGCTGTAGAGGAGACTGGCCCTAAAATACTTCACATGCAGGCCTAACAATGAAAATCAGCGAGTCACATATTGAATCAATGCCATGTTGGTCTCTAATAAGTGAAGCATCAGCTTCAGCGTTGCCCATGTGACGCATTGCTGCTCTGCTGAGCCTTGAAAAGTGGAACTCAAAGTTAAAAATAATTAACAGCTGATGTTTCATTACATCTCTTTTAATGAATCAGCTTTTTTGAACGTGTTCATTGAATGAACGGCTTCAATGACTCACTCAAAGCCCGTTGAGTAAAAGCCTTTCAATGTGCATATAGGGATCTCTCAGTCACGGCAAGTTAAAGTTCACAGGGAAAATGTAGGCCTATTATTAAATTGATCCTCTGAGTTACGGATCAATCTTTAGAAATTAATATGAATTCAGAATTGGTGAATCGATTTTTTCAACACAGCCCTATACTGTTAATTACCTTAATCAACTTAGTCAAGTCTTTGCCAAAGAAAGGCATAGTGCATCCTCTTTATTGTTAAAGGATTGTTATGGGCTGCTTCAATTGTGTCAAATGATGCCGTCTTGAGGTTTGGCAGCTCTTTTCCATGCACAACATCCATGTATAGCCTGAGAGTTGTCCAGACCGCCAGAACCCTCTCAATAACCGGAAGATTTTCCAGCCACCAATGGCTGCAGAATGGCTGAGGGAACACTGTGGATTTGGTGACTCTTACGTAGTCCTCCCTCCTCACTGGGACATGGTGGAAAAATGTGTGCAGAGCATTACCTTTAATATCTTGTCCACATGACACATCGAAAAGCCAGCCTTGAAGGCATTATGCAGTGTGTGGAGCCCACAGCTGTCAACGGGCACCAGCTGTGCACCCCATAGTTCTCAGCATGGTCAAGCTGGAGGAGCATTAGGTCCATCCATGGAGACTGAAATCAGCCTGCTGCGGTCCAATTGATCCAAAGACTCCTTATGTATTGAAAAGGAGGTGAAATAAAAAGACAGATATACATCATTAAATCAATGACACACACATGCAATGTACATTTAACTATCTACATGTTTGGCTACCAACCTGTCTTCATGTATCTCTGTAGGTGTGTAAAACTATGACTGCAAATGTGACCTAAACTGTATGTTAACCTACATTCCCTATCTCTCGATTGCTGGATTTTTGTTTGAGACAATCAAAGGCTAATCTAATCTAAACTGATAAAATAAATTAAACCATATACAATGTTAGGTTACTTTTGGCTACAGCTTTAAATGTGTAGACAGACATTACTTTCTACATGTATTGTTTTCTTAGTCTCAAAATTGATAACTTAAAGAATAGCCCATTCAGCTTTCACTTACTTTGGCATGTTTCAGCAGGTCCCCGCGCTGTCAGCCTAGGAACCTCAAATTAAAAATTGGTTCCAGAAATGAACATGGACGTCAAGCTGCTTGGTCTTGGTGGTCGGATTTAGGCTTTCATCGAACATTATGAGTATGACACACGGCCCGGTATGATTACGAATCAATTTCCTCTTCCTCCAATCCAAATTCTCGCCACATAAGCGATCTTGTTGGACCAGTAAGAGAACATCTTTGCGATTACTGAATCGGGGAACATCATTTGGAAGAGATCGCTAAACTCACTGTTGCTATAACAGTTTGTTTTTTTTGATTGCTAAATAACAGTGCTAAGTAACAGTCTGCACATCATAAGTTCATGTGAACTCTAGTTTGTTTTTCTTTGTTTGAACACAGTTTTCAAAACTCTACACATTTATCCCATGACTTTAACCACAACCTGCACAACCAACCATGGCACCCGTTATCGTTAATACAACACGTGCTGTGATGGTTAGGTTTAGGTGTGGGGTAGGGTAGGGTAGTCTCATATTACGCTAAAGGATTTATAACGCCTTGGGTTTGCGTGTTATATTAACGATAAAGGGTGCCATGTGCGTAGTATAGCGCCGCTTTTGCATATAGCGCCACATATGACGCTAAAGGATGAGAACGGGCTCGCACAACAGTGTTGATTTACATCACTTTGTTCAAATGCTAACACACTGCTGTCAAAACTGTGAACCACACATTCAAAACAGAATAGATTTCAGCCTTGTGCCCTTCACATTCTGCTGATTGCAATTTCCGCTGAAAGGCTGGAAACCTGTGGTCTGATGCTAGAGAGAGGCAGGATTAGCCCCTCAATTATTTGTTCGAATTACAGTATGTACTTTTAGTTTCTACCTTTTTTTCTCTTATTACCGTAATTCTGTAAATTACAGACTATTAAAGCAAACTGCTAATTTTGATTTACCTCAAATAATTATGTTCTAAATATTTAAATAAATCATGTGAAAGAATGTCACTCTTTTTGTTGAAGAAAATATTACTTTGTAGGAAGTCACTGAAATTGTTCAAACTGTAAAGATGAAAAGTTAGTATTTTCTGTATTGGTGTTTGATGCTAGTGTTTTTCCTCTCAGTGTGTTCTGAGTGACTGTGTGTGTTATCTCAGTGAGGGTTGTGCATATGTTTGGCTGCACTGAGCCTGTTTCTGAGCCGTGTGCCTTATATTTTTCATTCCAGTTCTGTTGTTCTGAACAATGCTAAATGTAAGATTTGTTGTGGAGTCAAGGGAACTACAATACATGATTTAAATGTTTGTAAACGATAATTATTGTAACTACCTCATGTCACACAGGTCTAAATTAAAATCTTGTTTGAGTTGTGCCTTATATATTAATATAAGAAAAGCAATTTTATTTGATACGATTGTAGCAGGGTTGCTGCCTCAGTAGAGTGTTCCAAATCAGTCATTTATGAAGTTCCCCTTCAGCTATGGGCATTTTAAGCACATTTAACATGGTACACCATCTGTGTGTTCTCAATAGGAGACTGTGGCAGGCTGCAGATTGGGGACAGCGCTGAACACCATGAAAGATAACTGTAACGGCTTGTTGTTCATGTGTGTGGAAAAGAGTTGTACACAAGAGAGATGGCCTGCTGACTAGCACACACAGCATAAAATGCTGCCTTTGCAACAAACATGTTTTTAAACAGAGCCATTCTGTTTTAGAGGTAATTCTGCATAAAATATGAGGATGAATGCAATTATCTTTGTCTGTTTCCAATATCCTGTTGACTTGCTTGCAATTCATGTTCTCTTCTCTGGTACTTTATATGTATTGTCACACCAGGTTCCACAGGAATTAACAGACTACCAAAGCCTCTGAAATACACAAACACACACGTATGTCTGTCTTAATTGAAAGGATTGGACTAACAGCACTGCGCTGCTGCTGCTAAACTGAGGTGTGTCATATTGATTAAGACTGTCAACTAGAAGATAATTATATTGAGTCCAGGTACTGAGGCACTGCAAATTAACCACCTCCTCTGAGTCCATTAACTAAGCCATAATTAAGCATGACAGCTGTAACCAAAGGCAACTATAGTTACTTTCATCCCTGGGTTATACGTCACACTCTGTGTAACAAATGATCAGTGTAGGAAAAAAAACTCCTTAAATAGGCTTTTATAGACAAATCATCCTTGATTTGTCATTACGAGTGCACAGCTATGTGAGTGGTGTTATTAAGAGTGACCACGGTCGATCTACTGCAGTAGATGTGAAAGATATTAAAGGGATAGTTCGGCCAAAAATGATATTTAAACCATGCATTGCTCACCTCAAGCCGTTTGAGATGCATATGTCAATCTTGTTTCAGATCGAACACATTTTCTGTTATTTTAGAAAATGTCTTAGACCCTTCAGTGGATATAATGTGAAGAAATGGGGTCTAGCTCCTTCAAGTCCCAAAAATGTGCATAAATCCTTCACAATAGTCATCCATCCGGCTCCAGGTTGATAAACGAAGGCCTTCTGAGGGTAATCCGTGCGGTACTGTCGTAAAAATATACATATTTAAAACTTTATAAATGAAAATATCTGACTTCCGGCAACGATCGTCGCGACGGCTACGCTACGTACGTTCACGGGTGATGGAAGTCGGCGTATCGAGGAGGACGTAGCGTAGGAAACGTCACGATGGTTCCTACGCTGACGTACGCTGACTTCCATCACCCGTGAACGTACGTAGCGTAGGAACCGTCACGACGATCGTTGCCGGAAGTCAGATATTTTTATTTATAAAGTTTTAAATATGTATATTTTTATGACAATACCGCACGGATTACCCTCAGAAGGCCTTTGTTTATCACACTGGAGCCGGATGGATTACTTTTGTGAAGGATTTATGCACATTTTTGGACTTGAAGGAGCTGGACCCCATTTCTTCACATTATATCCACTGAAGGGTTTAAGACATTTTCTAAAATAACTGAAAATGTGTTCATCTGAAACAAGATTGACATATGCATCTTGAACGGCTTGAGGGTGAGCAATGCATGGTTTAAATATCATTTTTGGCCAAACTATCCCTTTAATAAAAATGATGTTAATTCAGCCAGCGAACATACCTGTATTTACTTCCTGTTTTCGGTCGCACAGTAGTAGATTGTTCGAGTTCGCGCTCGCGATCATTGGTAATTAAATGATGTTCAGCATCGGATTCGGATGAACTATCCATTTGAGCTGAATATTTTCGAGTCTGAGTCTCCACTGTTTAGTTACCAATGATCGCGAGCACGAACTCGACAGTCGACTACTGTGGACTTCGACCGAAAACAGGAAGTAAATACAGGTATGTGCGCTGGCTGAATTAACATCATTTTTATTAATATCTTTCACATCTACTGCAATCAGTATCGACCGTGGTCACTCTTAATAACACCACTCACATAGCTGTGCACTCGTAATGACAAATCAAGGATGTTAAAGTGGCTAAAAGCAGGTTTGGAACTGGCCCCATTGAAGTCAACAGGGTGCGCATTTTAAAAAGACGATAACATGGTGTATGAAACACCGATTTTTGTCGTTTTTGTCTGTACTGACAGCACTCCAAAGATACAAAAAAATTAGCTCAATGTTAAAATTGACCAGAGTTCTCCTTTAAAATGTATTATTACCACACGTTAATATATTTTAATAATCTAAATGCGGTACATACATTGCAAATAAATTAAGAACATATCTAAACATTGCTGCACAGGCAAAAAAACAAAAACAAAAAAACAGTTATTATTTACTTTTTGTTATGAGTGAAATTAACACTCTTAAGGTACATTCACACCAAGGGCGATAACTATAAAAAAAACTATATTTGCATCTACACCAGCAGATGATATCATTTTGTTTATTCTAAGCGCAGTTTGTCATGTTCCACTATAAAGTGGTCATATGATGGTTCTAAAAAGAACATTATTTTGTTATTATGTACTTTATGTATTTGGTTTAATGCAATGTGTTTATGCATTTTTAGGTTAAAAAAAGTCATTATTTTACACATATCATAAATTATTGTTGTTCTATGCCCCCGCTTTCTGAAACGCAAAGACGTTTTTTTACAAAGCTCATCGTTTTGCCGTTCAGTTATTGTAATGGGCGTTTTTGTTTTCGACACGCAGTAGACCAATCACAAGAAACTCATCTGTCTGGCCAATCAGAGCAGAGTAGCTTGTGAAAAGGTGGGATTTAGAGAGATTGAGTCATCCATGGAGTTGCTTGAGAATCATGGAACAATGTGGTGAAATGTATATTATGAGAAAATTAAAGAGTTTTTTGACCTTTTTCTGCATGTAAACCTGTTGTAGGAGACTCAAAACAACATTAGGGAACTTTAAAATCACACAATAGGGACACTTTAAATAAAAGCTGCACACTTGCTGTCATTTCATTCCAGTTTTTCCTGTTAGGTGTTATTTTCATAATTGATCGATTACAAGGGTTTTTGTTCAGTAGATTTGTTGTCAACAAAGTAAAAATGATACAAAATTCTCTTTCGAGGATTGTTTCATTTTAAAGCTACAAAAATGCTTGTTTCCTCAGCATAAGTCACAGACTTTAATTTGTTGGCCTTCTGTATAAATATTTGAATCTGTGCACATATTTTAAATCTGCAAAATGACCTGTTTAGGATTGCTGAGCACTTCCTGTGTGGTTGCCGTGGCGCTGATGGCTCGGTTACTCCCTGTGCTGAGCTGCAGGCTGAGTGTGAGACCACTGACCAACTGCAGCCCCAGTTCAGTGATGGTCACTCGTTCATCCACGACCCTCACTGTCTTCTCTGCCAGGATAGAGTCTGACAGCGGAGACAGAACCTGGAGCGGAGCATACACACAAAGGTGCATTATTAAATACAAGCCTCATAAGCAATCTGGGTTGGTGGATACATCTCTGCCCACGAGGATTGCCTCCAATTACAGGGAGAAATATCAGAAACACAGAGCTGTAAACCCATCTAGTGATTGATGCAATAAAAAGGTGTTACAGACAGTCTCTTGCCTGCCCACACTTTCACTGCAGACGAGCAGATATTAGGTATCTGGTCTCAAAGCAGACAGGAACAACAAAATAAATCCAGATGACGAACACCTCCTCAGACACATGTTTTCACAGCAATATCAGCCCACTTTCCTGGAGACAGAGAAAAGTGGGCTGGGGAAATAGGAAACGGCTTAGTATTAACTGTGTTCAGACTTACAGAACTTTATTTACAGTGCAAAAAAGCAGCAGAAACAATCGATAAAAGCATCTCTTATGCATGTTGTAGTCTTTGAAAAAACACTCAACTTTTTGTTTAAAATGTAGCTTTTTTTTAATAAAAATTACCCACATTCAAGTGTTGACAAAAAAATAAAAAAATAAAAAAATAAATAAAAAAAATAATGCATGAAGCAGAGGCTATTTTCTTCTTTTTTTGATATTCTATGTTCAGATTTTCATACAACAAAATATTCTGGAGGCCATGAAAATTTTGTGGAAATGACCAAAAACGCTGCCGGTGGCTGGCAACTTAAAGGAACAATATGTAAAAATTGTATATCAAAAGATCAAAAAAAAAACATGTATATAGCGACTAGCGGCATAGTGTTTTTGTTTTGTTCAAACATTATGGACTATGGCAAGCAGTCTCTATGCTAGTCTCATGCAGCCAACACACGTACACATAGAATAACATAACTTTCAACACACTCAAATGCGGTTTATTATGAAAGTGTAACTTTAGATTCGTGTATGGCGCTGATATTTGTCTCTCATTAGCAATCACAACCTACTTCATACCACAGTCATGTTAAATAACACAAATGTTTTCACTTATCCATAAACATTATTAAATCCATCAGCATGATAGCAAGTTCCATCATTCCACTTATCACCGCTTTATCAACCTACACCATTGTTATTAAGAGTTAGTGACCCTGAGTGCGGGAAAAAATGGCATTGTAGCTTTAAAAAAGGATGCTGGAGGGGAAGAGTTAATAGGGGCTTTTGTACTGGGTAGTTTTAGGAACTAGCCACCAGGGTGGTTCCCCGAGAACTAAGGGGTCCCTTAGAAACATATTCCTTGGTCGCGTTCGCACCACCAGTAGGAACTCTGAAGTGACGTAAGCCACGCTTGTTGTGACACAGACCTTTATTTTGATGGCACTGAGAACAGAACCTGAGCACATAGTACTCTGCTTGAATTCTTTGTACCTGTCTTACACGCTTATTAGATATAACTGTTATACACAGAAAGTAGAAAGTATATGGAAAAAGTATTAGTGTGCCGTGTGGTTAATGTCCAGAGTTGCTAGCTGAGCAGAAATAAGCCTCCTTAAATTTGCGTTGAATTTTCAGATGAAGGTTAAAGGGTCCATCTATTACTGTTTTCCATGTTAATTTCTGGAGTAAATAAAATAGGCTATAATCTGTGTGTTTACATAGTTTTTTTCTTTTTTTCATGGTGGGTACTGGTGTTTTGCGCTTGACCAATCAGCGTACACTAAGGTCACTGGTAGTTCCTATAGTGCTGGATAGACCCTACTCTAGGATCGAAATTAGTTCCTCCAAAAGGAGTTCCTTAACTAAAATCGTTGCTAGTTCCTGCTATGTGAACACGCCAAAACCCAGGTACTTCTGCCAATAGTTGACAGTTACATCACTTGACAGTTACATCACATTTTCTTTACACATTGAATACCTGGTTGAGCCTAAAGGCACCAACCAGCTCTCTCCCCATGATTCCAACCCAAAACATGACTCCACCACCTCCTTGTCGACGTCACAGCCTTATTGGGAATGTGAAATCCAGTCATTTGGGAATTGAATTGTTCATTCTTTGTCCATGTTAGTTAACAGTGCAATAACAACTGTTAACAAATATAACTGGATTTTCAAACTTTATTAGTACATTTTGAAATGTCATTTGACTTAGATTAAATAAATAATGTAGAAGTATTAGTTCATTGTTAGTTCATGCTAACTAATATAGCTAACTAATGTTAACAAATATAACCTTATTGTAAGGTGTTACCAGTAACTTTAATTGGAATGACGTTAATAGTGTTTTTTTTTATTTTATTTTTTTTACACAATGTTATATTTCAAGTCAGTCTCATCCCAATTTGTCATATAACTGACGTCTTGGGACGTCTTTTGACCATACGTCAATATATGCCTTTTTAGGGCCCCCCTTAAACGTCGGTAGATGACGTTATCGGATCCTAACTCTACCCCAGACCTAAACCTAACCCTAAACCCAACCCGTCACCTAACTGACGTTAAGGTAAAGCGTCAGTGGTATGACGGCCCAGGATCGTCATCTACCGACATTTAAGGGGGCCCTAAAAGGCATATATTGACGTATAGTCAAAAGACGTCCCAAGACGTCAGTTGTATGATGAATTGGGATGAGACTGTGTTATATATTTTACAAACTACCTTTGCCTTGTCATAAAATGGTCAAAATATCTGATATTTTAAAGAGACCTATTGCACCACATGACTGAAATGGCAGACACAAATATTAAAAATATACAGTACACACATACCTGAATGCTGGTCATGCCTGTGTCCATGCCCTCCAAAACACGTCCCTCTCTCAGCTTGGCGATTCGGGGATTCTCTACTTTCAAGGAGTCCCAGACCAGCTCCCGTAATATCCACCTGCCAATCACTGCCTAGCATGTGGGCCAGCTGACCTCTCGCGTCTCAGAGGATTCAGCCACAAAGTGTGTGAGCACACGCACCACTGGCCCTCTGGTACTGTAGAGTACACGCCTTTCCTCTCCGCTCTTCTCGTCATCGCCATTTTCACTGTCCCGTCCGACCTGAGAATGGAACAACATTTTATGGTCAGGAAGTTCTGGTCTGGACTCGATCCATTGAAAAGTAATTATGATAAAAAAATTGTCGGGCCATCAAACAATGGTGACGCTTTGTTATTCTACACCATACCCATCCCATACTGGTAGTCAATACTGAGAGCTGGATCACTCCTGCATACTGAGTCTATAGGCTTCTTGATGAATCCGAAACTTGCTGGCCTTGAAAAGTTATTAAAGACGTCGTTAAAAGTAGTGACTTCAGTGGCTCAATCTTAAGCTTTATCAAGCGACGAAAATACTTTTTGTGCACAAAAACAAACAAAAATAACGACTTTATTTCAAATATTCACTTCCTTCTCTATGGCCCTGTAGTCAGTTAACGTAGTGTGATAGTATAGAGCTACGCTCACACGGAGGCCCACTATTGGCTGACGCTGGTCGTGTGTGATGCGTGTGACGCATGTGGCGTACAATAACAGAAGCTTACGCTATTAAACTAGTAATCTGAATTCGATACTCTTCGTTTGATAAACTTAAGAAGCCTATGGACTAGTATGGAGGAGTGATCCAGCTCTCAGATTTAATCAAAAATATCTTTATTTGTGTTCGGAAGATGAACAAAGGTCTTACGGGGTTGGAACAACATGAGGGTGAGTAAATACTGACAGAATTTTAACATATTACTTGTTCGGATATACGTTCACATTTTTTTTTTGGTTCAAAAATGTTTTTCGAGTTAGCAAGTACTCTGCGAATCCTTAAATTCCTTAAAAAAAACGGCAATGGTCGTTAACACAAATTTTTTTCTTTTAAATACTTTTTTCAGAGTGCAGTTCCGTTCTGTTCACAAACTCGCTCAACATACATCACTTAGGCTATGTTTACACAAAAACTATTCTGAAGAGAAAACACAAAAGTGGGTGTTGCGTTATCACTTTTTATTCACTTTTTGCGTTTAGACGAGCATTTTGGGTGGGAAATCCACGTGCATATGGTGACACAAAAGTGTGTGAAATTCAATGTAATATCCACTCCAGGCGGCTAGGTGGCAATGTGGAGCACTGCCACACAACAAAGTCCGCGTGCCTGCGTACAACCTTCACTGTCAATCAGACTTCGCGTTTTTACGCTTTACACAGGAACGCGGCGGTGGAGCGTTTTTAAGATTTCGATTCTGGAGGGTGTTTTAACTTTTTTAAGCCCCCAAAACACTGTTGCCATCTAAATGAAAGGCATATCCAATCTAAATATTTTTACGTTTTCACCCGCAAGCATTCTTGTGTAAACAGGGCCTTACTGCATTGCTCTGATTGGTTGTAGGTCTATCCAATTGAGTTTTTTTTCCTGGTTCCGATGAAGACACGCCTCATAATCAAAGCCCATGGAGCAGTATCAGACTCACATTCTGACTAGAATATGAGTATGACGAAGTCAGGCTACATTATCTCAGTAATAATTAACATTTAACCCAATCATGTTTTTCTTCAACTCTTCAAAGATTTCATGAAAGATTTTTTATCTGACGTTTCTCGAAAAACAACCCTTTTTTAACAGAAATAACTGTTTGTTGACACGCCTCCATTAAGCTTCATTAGGCTGATGCACTTATTCAGGGGAAGCTAATTAAGCAAATCAGTTTTGTTTGATACTCTCCAACTGACTGACATTTACAGCAAGAGAGTACAATTAAGCTACTCCCTCCTTCCACTGGATAAAGGTAAAGAGCTTAACAAAAAAAAACATTGTATTTAAAGATAGAGCTGAATGTACTTTAGTAATCAAAGATTAGTTCAAGTATAACAGTCAAGATCACTTCATTAATGTTCATTAAACCCACGTATATAATCAAAGAGTGACAAAAATAAAGGCCATAGTCCTCTTTAGAAGGTTTTTGCGTGGTACAGCAAAACCAAATCACTTAAAGAAACCTCCATGTTGTTTTTGAACCTTGAAAGGAGACTGCATTAAAGGTAGGGAATATAAGATAGGTATATATTCTTTATATATACATACATATATTCATACATATACATTCTTTATACATGCTTTACAAAGCATGAATGGTCCTCACTTTAGATGAGCTCACAAACATAAATGCTTTATAACTACCTGTATTTACTACATTTACTTACACTTTCTAAGTGATCTTATGAATGACTGACAACTGTTAAATAAATGGTTGTAAATAATGCTATACTTCATTTAGAAATTATTAATTGATCATTAACAAAGTATGAAAATACAATTATTAAATGCATTATAGATATGCTTATAAATCAAGAAAAAAAACATTTATAACTGTATTTAAAAACTGCTTATTAATGTCTATTAATGCTTTATAAATTATGAATTAACTGTTTACTCATGCTTAACAAATGATCAATAGCATGCAGTTATTGTAAAGTGCTGCCCAATCGTCCACTCACATGCAGAACAATTGTTATGTTCCTCTTCACTGATTACTTATCTCTCTTACCACACACTTAAAATACATATTTGTTACAAATAGAACACATTTTTCTACTTTTGTTAATTGCAATCGGGACATCATTGTAAAACCTGATGAGTTAGTTCAACTCAAACCGTTTGAGGAAACCGATTGCCTTAAATCATTTAAGTTTATTAACTCAAACAATTTAAGCATAAAAAATATTTGATTTGTTTCCAAGTAACTCAATAACTTATTGTTAAGATAACTTGGGTAAATAAAGTTAATAGTACTAATTAGTTACTATAACTTAAATCTATGAAGTACACTGTAAACCCGAATAAGTTGGCAGAACTCAAATCACTTTTAATAGTATTAACTTAGTTAGCTTTAAAAGCTAATCTGCTGACGTAGTAAATGCTAACATATTAGAAACAGTATGTTATAAGCACTTACAAGCACAGAAGCACTTGCTGTATGAGCATAATAATATAAAGGGATAATTTGCTCTCAAATCAAGCTGAATGCACCACTTGTCACCATGATGGTAACTATCCTAAAGCAAACATTAACCGAAATTCTTCTAAATTAGCATAACAAAACATTAATCACTACTAAATCTTGCACTTAACATTAATCTTACACACACACAAAAAAAAACATTATATTGCACTTAATTTTAGCATTTACACTCTCTGTTCAAGTGCCATCGGCAAAGCATGCTGGGAAATGGATATCCCAGCCGTTTCAGTTAAACTTAAGTTTGTCTAAATTAAAATAAATAATTTCATAAAACTCAAAACAATGAAACAGTTCAGTTTACTTAAAATATATCAGTTCTGTGAACTTGAAAGAAAAAGAAAGTGCTAAATACTCATAAAAATTAATTTGACTGAACTAATTCGTTGAATTTAAGTTTGTCCTACTCAAACCAATTAGTTATTTTGACCGTTAGGGTTTACAAAATACAGCAGACATACTTTTAATGATTGAATGCATGGCTTCTTTTGAGGTAACCAATTAATTTACTTTGGAGGTGTATAGAAACTAAATACAAATATTATGCTAAATTGACTGCAAAAAAGTTAAAAGATGACTGTACATGAATTAACAATAGTACATTTATAAATACAAATTATTACATGCCAGATTAATAAATGCTGTAAAATTGCTGATCATTGTAAGCTATGATACCTAATGAAATAATGTTAATGAACCATATTGTAAAGAGTTACCTCTATTCTTACATTATATATGGATATTTTGTTATCTTACACTGTAAAAAAAAAACCTGTAAAAAAACAGTAATTTTCTGGCAGCAGGGGCGCCAGAAAATGTCTGTTAAAAAACGGAAAAATACTGTCAGTAAAAAAACGGTAAAAAACAGTAAAAAAATGGTAATTTCTTATTCTATAATTATGGTTTATTACTGTTATTCTACACAAAAATATCTTTCATTATCTGATATAATAATGTTAATTTACTGACCTATTGAAGTATTAATATCTGTTTTGTACCATTGTAACACTGACAACCACAGTGATGATGAGAGTCACATGATCATTCAAAGTTCATTACAAGCAGCTTTTCCACAAGAGAGTTAATACTAATATATAGAAACTGCACAGGGGAGCGTTTCCCAAAAGCATGCTTTCGGGAAACGCACCCAGTCTCATATTCGCAGAAACATTAAACACCATCATGGTAACACATGAAATTTTTAAAATGCATTAAACATTAGTTTAACAACATTAAATGTAACATAAAACCCTAATATACATAACTGATTCGAAAAAACCTAAGAAAACTATGAAGAAACAGTTATTTCAACAAAAACACATCAAATGTGAAGTGTCATGCAGGGAATTGTGGGAATGTCAATTTACGGTTTTTCACTGTAAATTATACAATGAGTTGTTCTTTTTCACTTTCAAAAACTGTAAATTTAATGGTATTTAGTACGGAAATACTATTATTTAACCTTAAAACTCACTTTAACACCCACATACTTAATGATCTTCAAGGAAAACATGTTAAATGACTGCTGATTTCTGCAGTTATACCTTCTTTTCTGTGTTTTCTAATTTAACAGAAAAAATCTGTAAAATATTACGGAATATGTTATGTAAAATTACACACAACCCTGTAAAAATACAGACAATTTCCTTTAAAAAAAACGTAAAATAGATGTAAAACCAAAATACAAGCAATTACCTGTAAATTCAATAGTGGACCTTTAAATTACAGCAAATATCTGTAAAATAACAGGCATTCACTGTATAATGACAAAACGGCAAAATTCTGTAAAAAAATACAGACCATTACCTGTAAATTTACATTTTTTTACAGTGTAAGGTGCGGCCACATATTCAGCCAAATTTTGTGGGAGCAATGGTCTATTGTCAATAATGTGTGTATAGAATATATGAAGCACAGCTCACACAGAAGTCACTTTCAAACCAAGCAGCTGTTTGCAAATTTTGTGCGACCAAATTGAACTTGAACGAAAATCTAGCGAAATTCTTGAACCACGGTAGATTCCTAAATTGGCTGGATTTTTAAGAAAAATATAAAATAAAAATCTTCATTGGATAGGATATTGACAAATGGCTTTTTTTGATTAAGCCATCAGTTGTTCAGAGTGAGATCACAGTGTCAGCGCTCTGTTATTAACCAACACAGGAGGTCTGAAGACGATTCAATAAACAATATCTTCCACAGAGCAGACAGTTGTCCCTTAAGGGGGCAGCCCTCCCTCACCAGCACAACATATCTCACTCACACAGCGTTATTCCTTAATACAGACTGCAATAGTCATTCCCAGCGGTTGGACTTTATCACTGCCTGCCTGGTGTTGAGAGAACACTGTTAACACCAGTCCGTAAAGTGCGGGAGAGTCTGGCACTCCACGCGCTGCAGGCTTGGCAAGAGCACAAAAATGCTCTCTCAGGTCAGTTCCTCTATCGCGCACTACACGGACCAACTGGCAGTACATTTGGCAGGGGCCAAAGAGCCTTGCAATTCTCTCTCACATCATCGCACACACGTAGTGGTAAACAATGGATCACCAGTGCCCACTAGCACCAAATTGTAATGCAGTTACATCAGCAAGGTCATGCCTGTTATGCCCTGATAAATAAAAATGAGAGTGTGTGAAGAGGGAAATCAGTGGTGAATGCAAAACACACACATACTTCTGCCATATTTTGAGCCAAAATTGACATTTTCTCCTCTTGCATGAAAAATGTCTCTGGGTCAAATAAAACAAATGCGAGGTGACATTGCCATTTTTAACATGCTCGTTCATCCTTGCTAAACATGTTCACATTGTGATAATCACAGGGAAGATGAATGTACTTTGGCATGCGCTGTGTAGACCGGACTGCAGCTGTGCGCGCCGACTCTACCACTGGCTAATGAGTGTCTGGGCCGGCCTGACACATGTTCATAAACTGCTGACAGAGACACTTGACTTTCTGTAGTGCTAGGTGAGCGTGGCTAGTGGAGGCATGCTAATTAGTCGTGATGTGCTGACGATGAAATCCTTCATTTAACAGCATGCGTTTTAGAGGATACATGTGGAGATGTTGCCATTTGGGTGAATAAAAAAAATCATGACCTGGTACCACGAAACAACCTTGCAAACAAGGCCAATATTAACATTAACTTGGGGCACTGAAATGTGGGGCCTCTGACTCAAACTTAGTCAGCTGATTATTATTATTTTTTTTTTTATTCGATGTAACGCAGAATCCTGTTCCCCGCAGAATACAAAACCTCTTTGGATCCCAAAGCTACTTTATTGGTTGACCTTTTTAAAGGTACTATATTTGGTGCCTGATTGGAAATTATATAAAAAAGAACATTACAGGGCATTTATTCTTAAGTATCAACAAATGTTAATTAATGTATTTTAAATATCACATTTTCAGAACAAGATGAGTTACTTTTTGTACCAGACACTGAGAAAGGGGACTAGGATTCTGTGTTGGGATCTCACGTGACACCGTGAAACAGAAACGTATTGTAAATTGTTAATGAAAATATTTTTTGCTCTATTACTAAATATTATTTGTATGTAATAAATAGCACTTAGTTGGATATTTTGTTAAGGTGCAGGCAAATTTCCAGCAAAATACTGCATACAGTGATTGACTGTCGCACAACCCTGAAATAAATTCAGTGATGTTGAGGCTGTAATATGATGCGTATTAAGGCATACGTGATCCAAGTTGGCGGTTACACTTTCTCCAATGCAAGAGGACATTGGTATCTCTCTGTATTTCTTTGGTTTTTGGCCACTTGTGTTTGTTTGAGATATCAGGTAAAAACTATATCAACCAAGAGAGTGCATTAGTGCCCACCCCCCTTGATTTATTTCCCCATAGGGATTAAAAAAATAAAAACCTCCGTTAAACATTAATAAGCCAAAAACCAAGACAATCAGCTACGGGTTGAATCCCAACACTATAAACGTTAATTCAAAAGGACAAGACTGTGTACTTAAGAGCTTAGTGAGTGAAGGAGCTACAATACCATGAAGCATTGCAAACAGCATAACAGACTAAAAAATGGACAAACAAAACTACTCAGTTACAAATATTGATTATGTATAGGCCTATATACAGTATATATATACACTCACCGGCCACTTTATTAGGTACACCTGTCCAACTGCTCGTTAACACTTAATTTCTAAGCAGCCAATCACATGGCGGCAACTCAGTGCATTTAGGCATGTAGACATGGTCAAGACAATCTCCTGCAGTTCAAACCGAGCATCAGTATGGGGAAGAAAGGTGATTGTTGGTGCCAGAAGGGCTGGTCTGAGTATTTCAGAAACTGCTAATCTACTGGGATTTTCACGCACAACCATCTCCTAGGGTTTACAGAGAATGGTCCGAAAAAGAAAAAACATCCAGTGAGCGGCAGTTCTGTGGGCGGAAATGCCTTGTTGATGCCAGAGGTCAGAGGAAAATGGCCAGACTGGTTCAAGCTGATAGAAGGGCAACAGTGACTCAAACAACCACCCGTTACAACCAAGGTGGGCAGAAGAGCATCTCTGAACGCACAGTACGTCGAACTTTGAGGCAGATGGGCTACAGCAGCAGAAGACCACACCTGGTGCCACTCCTTTCAGCTAAGAACAGGAAACTGAGGCTACAATTTGCACAAGCTCAATTGGAACATCGCTGACCATGTCTATCCCTTATGACCACAATGTACCCAACTTCTGATGGCTACTTTCAGCAGGATAATACGCCATGTCATAAAGCTGGAATCATCTCAGACTGGTTTCTTGAACATGACAATGGTTCGCTGTACTCAAATGGCCTCCACAGTCACCAGATCTCAATCCAATAGAGCATCTTTGGGATGTGGTGAGACGGGAGATTCGCATCATGGATGTGCAGCCGGACAATATCTGCGGCAACTGTGCTGATGCCATCATGTCAATATGGACCAAACTCCCTGAGGAATGCTTCCAGCACCTTGTTCGAATCTATGCCACGAAGAATTGAGGCAGTTCTGAAGGCAAAAGGGGGTCCAACCCGTTACT
>JAQIUQ010006795.1:0-53576 GCA_030378365.1 Hybognathus amarus | reverse complement strand
AATCTCTTTAGACCGGTTAGGGTATTGTCAGAAGTTCGAGACCCACTTGATTGTAATAACCAAATCAAGGATACTAAGAAATAGTTATTTTAATGTAAAAATCTTCACAAATAACAGTGCAGCATAGGAAAAACAATTAAAGTCACAAATAAAATTGAAGTTGAGAATTTGTTTATTTTAAATTATATATCCATGCGCATCATTTTATTTATTTTTTTTTTTTCATGTGCCCCCCTCCATCCACTTTCATCTCTCCCTACATTGAAATCTTATGTTTCATGACAACTTTTGAGATTACTTTATGCTGGAAATGTTTCATAATCATGAGTTTGAACCACACCCAAAAATATGAAAACATATGAAAGGTTCAGATGCAAAAGCCTCTAAGTGCCATTTGAAATTTTCTTCTAGAAATGAGCATTTTTATCAAGCTTGTAGATTAAAGTTCAGTAATTTCCCTTAAATGGCGATGAAAGATTACCTATTAATTGTCATTTAAGTGAAATTGCTCGAACTTAAATATACAAGCTTGATAAAAATGGTCATTTTAGAAGAAAATTTCAAATGGCATTTAGAGGCTTTTGCATCTGAACCCTTCATTTGTGTTTGCTCTAAACATATAAGGGAATCATTCAATTAGTTGTGCAAATTATTGCAGCTCATAACCATTATTCTTTCACAATCAACATAACAGAGAGGTAAAAAGAAATATGCCTTTATTTTAATTAAGTTAAAAATAATCACTTTACAGTTGCATCATGAAAGGAAAACTAAAGATACATTCACTTATCTAAGCTTATAGAGGTGCACCCTTGAAACTCAGTGCTAAATCTAACAACTCTGAGCCCAGTTTCTTCCTGCTCTCCTCCCTGTAGAAACTCAGCAGACAGTTCCCTGAAGGTGCAGCACACTCTGCGCCCGTGAATGTCTTTTCTGTGGATGGCATGTTTCCACCGGTGACGCGCCTCTCCGTAGAGCACAACCAATGATCTGCGTGGTAAAGGCACAGCCACTCTTACCTCCCCGTGCTCCACGTCTCCCAGCCTCCATCTAAACTCATGGTGAGGACAGTGTCCGAGAGCAGGTTAATGGTGACCAGGTGCTTCTACCCCACAGCCAGCTGTCCATCCAAGTGAGGGTCGATGGCAGAGCCTCTCTCGGGGTCATAGTCGAGGTTGCACTGCTCTACTGGTTTGAAGGAGGCCAACTGAGGTGCCTTTGACATCCTGTCCACCAGGTGGCGACTGATAGCAGGCAGGCCAGTGAAGTCTCCCACACGGACACGCCGTTTTGAAGTTCACCTTTGGCCCAAAGTCCTTTGGATATGAACATACTGTTACTTTTGATGTTATTACAATAGTACAGTTTTACAACTTTTATACATAGAATTTCTGAACTTTTAAAGGGATACTCCACCGTTTTTTTTTTTTCATATTAAACTGTTATTCCCTTAAAGGACAACTCCGGTGCAAAAAGAACCTTTGGTCTAATAACACATTGTTACCAAGTCAACCGTTATCTGAGATTTGTTTTCATGATATGCCGAATGTAAATAGTTTTATCTCTAAAAACAGTTTAGCTTATAATGCTTGTATAACGCTAGTATATTGGGCATAATAGACAAATAAAAATCGCTTGTTATTACCACTAACAAGGCTCGAAATAGCCCCACAGTAACACGGTAGCATAATAAGGGTCCCTACATTCAAACCGAAGCATTGAGAACTTTGTCAGTGTCCATACAGTTTAATAAGAAGATATTTTATAAACAGAGTCAACTTCGGAATACAGGAAGAAGCCATCTTTGAAAATATAGTCTCTACCAGTCGACCTACGAGTCGCCAATTCCAAGTGCGCTGAAATGTGCAGAATCTCATATAGTCCGTTGTTTCGGAGAAGAAACACAAACACGCACCATTTTCTTGTCTTCAATATGTACATGTTGCCTACTAGGGTCACGCTCACCTTATCACCTTATCTCACATCTCACCAGCAACTACACTTATTTGCGTAGCGTTCAGTAGGTCGAACTGGTGAGAGACTATATTTCAAAGGTGGCTTCTTCCTGTATTCGTTGAAGTTGACTGTATGTATAAATATTCTTTATTAAACTCTGGGACAGCTGACTTCTCAAGGTTCCAAGTTTGATGTGGGACCTTATTATCTACCCAATATTATATGGCTTATTTTGAGTCTGTTAGTGGTGCGCAAAATCCATCGCTATCGTCCACAAAGAACACTTTTAATCGCACTTAACTAGCCCAGTTTCATTGGCAATATGGGCCAGACAAGAAGCGACCAAACACATCCCACGTTTCCCTATTTCAATACAGTTACACGGTAGAGTAACTAATGCTTAGAAAAGCACAATGTTTTATTTTGTATCACCGTTCTGGGTTGAAGTTGCACTGCTCGAACAACTGTATTTAAGTAGGGGAACAACTGGAGGTGCTTCAGTAAACTATCATATGTCAATATCATATATGTAAATTTTTCTCCCATATAATGCAGCTTTACTTGGGCAATAAACTGGTTCAAGGTCCAAAAAAAGACAGTTTCAGTACAAACTTCAAATTGTTCAAAGGGCTTTGCAGCGATTCCAGACGATGGATAAGGGTCTTGTCGGCGAACGGAATCGCTTATTTAATGAATAAATAACAAAGTTTGAGTTTTATAAGCACAAATGCTCGCCTTGCTCTGTTCTGTGACTGCGCGTCGCTGACTCTCCTGGTTCGTAACTCTTGACCCCAGTTGAGAATGAACGACTTCTTTTCATGTCATTTGGTCCATTCAATGAACAAATTGACTTGGAAAAGATTAGGAGGCAAACAAGAGGTAGTTCATTTTAATGAAGTGGGTTTTGGATATGAAAGAGTTCAATGCAAAAGCCTCTAAGAGCCATTTGAAATTTCTTCTAAAATGACCATTTTGATCAAGCTTGTATATTTAAGTTCAGTAATTTCACTTAAATGACAATTAATAGGTAATCTTCATTGCCATTTAGGTGAAATTACTTGAACTTAAATATACAAGCTTGATAAAAATGATCATTTTAGAAGAAAATTTCAAATGGCACTTAGAGGTTTTTGCATCTGAACTCTTCATATTTTGATACAAAAATCTTACATATTGTACCTTTAAATAATTCCCCCACCAATGCATGCACAAAAGAAGAGTTAGAGGCCTGGTTGAGTTGCGATTACGTAATGTGTAGAAACTAATGGTTATGATAATTGCAATGACATTTCTGAAACACTCTCTACAGCGGTCAACCAATCACAACACACTGGTCTATAGCCGACCAATCAGAGGACATTGTGCTGTTCAATAGGACGGGCTTCATAGAGACAGGAACTGAATAGTGTGTTACTGACAGACTGGGAAGAGAGGTGCTGCAACAATGTCAAATGAAATAGGTGAACAATCAAGTATGATTACCTATTCTAGTAGACCCTAAAAACAAAATCAAGCCTTTGTAAAATCATAGCACTGTTGTAACAAACTGCTACAAATCCTCAAACTAGAAGGAAAAAAAAACGGTGACCATGTTAAGACTTATTGAATAAGTCAATAAGTCTTAAATCTGTGAGAGATTTATGAATGTTTTAACTACATGTTCTTATATATGAAGAGTTCAGATGCAAAAGCCTCTAAGTGCCATTTGAAATTTTCTTCTAAAATTATCATTCTTATCAGAGCTTGTATATTTAAGTTCAGTAATTTCACTTAAATGGCAATGAAGATTACCTATTAATTGTCATTTAAGTGAAATTACTAAACTTAAATATACAAGCTTGATAAAAATGGTTCATTTTAGAAGAAAATTTCAAATGGCATTTAGAGGCTTTTGCATCTGAACTCTTCATATAATGTTTACTACATAAAGTATGTGCTGCTGTGCTGATGAAGGAATTTATTTTCTAGTACACCCTTTTTTCACCTGTTTCCGTCGGCCTGACTGCAGATTCTCTCCGACGTACTCTTGAGTCCATTCTGGCGATCAGCTCTCTCTCTTCATCTTCTGACACAAAATTCTCCCACAAAAATATTCCAGGAAACACATAGGACTGTACAAAAAGCCACTCTCCTCCTCTTGGACCGCTGTCTTTGACACCGGATCATAGGTGAAATCATATTGGATCTGCAATAGAATATATATACATGTTTATTTTTTTTATTTTTTTTTGCCGTTCAAAAGATTTGGGGCAGTACAATTTTCTTTTCTTTTTTAGGGGGAGGGTTGAGGGATTAATACTTTTATTCAGCAAGGATACATTGAACTGATAAAAAGTGACAGTTAAGACATTTTTAATGTTACAAAAAATTCATTAAATGATGTTCTTTTCAAATTTTCTATTAAGTGAATAAGGTAAAAATACCATACTTCCCCAGTTAATTGATTACATTAACAATTGAAAAAAAAAATGTTGTATTGCAGGTTCTCAAATGTTGATTAAATATGAAAATAAAGCATTATCCAATTA
The DNA here is from genome assembly GCA_030378365.1 of Hybognathus amarus. Classification (NCBI taxonomy): domain Eukaryota; kingdom Metazoa; phylum Chordata; class Actinopteri; order Cypriniformes; family Leuciscidae; genus Hybognathus; species Hybognathus amarus. The sequence goes on along the minus strand of JAQIUQ010006795.1, from coordinate 49,092 downwards.
AATATGAACTAGTTTGCATAAACTTCTAGCACACAAACCTGACCATTAAATAAAGCCAGATTCAAAGCCAATTGTTTCATTTTGTTGACATATTACAGTCAACAGGGATTTCAGGAATACAAATTGTATTTTGGATGTTTTCTTTCCACTATGAAAAGCCAAACAACCCATGAAAAAAAAGACAGATGCATGAAAAAAACTCTGTTATAGCCATAGATTGTTATAGCATGTAGTGTCTCGCCTTAAATTATGAAAAAATGCATCATGGTTTTGACAAAAACTGTTTTCAACATAGATATTAATAAGAAATGTTTCTTGAGCACCAAATTAGAATGATTTCTAAAGGAACGTGATACTGACTGAAAGGGTTAGTTCAGCTCAAAAATGAAAATTCTGTCAGAGAATTTAGAAATAATTATCATTCTAATCATTCTAACTGTTTACAATTTTAAATTCTGTAAGCTTTTGGTTTTTATTATTTTGAGCAAACGTCTCTTATGCTTACCAAGCCTGAATTTTGTTAAGGATGAAAAATAGTAAATCAATAATACTGAAAAAATATTATTAAAAAATAAAATAACTTTTCTATTTTAAAATGTAAAGCTGAATTTTCAGCATTATTATTAAGTCTTCAAGGGTTAGTTCACCCAAAAAATGAAAATTCTGTCAGAGAATTTCAGAAATCATTCTCATTCTAATCATTCTAACTGGAAGAATTTTCATTTTTTGGGTGAACTAACCCTTGAAGACTGTAATAATAATGCTGAAAATTCAGCTTTACATTTTAAAATAGAAAAGTTATTTTAGTTTTTAATAAAATTTAATAATTTTGGTTTTTAATAATTCAGTATTATTGATTTACTATTTTTCATCCAAACAAATTCAGCTTAGTAAGCATAGAGACGTTTGCTCAAATAATAAAAACCGAAAAGCTTACAGAATTTAAAATTGTAAACAGTTTGAAATGCTTAGTAGCACAATTTTGAGAGTCAGTGCAGAACAAAAGTCCATCCAGTGTGACTGAATGCAACTTCGGCTTGTTTGTGCGTAAAATTCAGATGTCAAGACAATCGCTTTTGAACGTAATGTTGTTGACTCACAGGTCATTCTTCTGCAGTAAATGTTGTTCAGACTTCTGTGCCTCACACCTCAGACATGTTCTTGATTCCTCTACGACCACAGTTAATGCTCCCGTCAGCCATCAGAGCAACGTGTGTGGCATCACTTTAATGTGTCCCTCAAAAACAACTAAAGGCCTATCAGTTCCCATCTCGAAAAGCCACATGAAAAAGCCCATGTAACACCGCAACAATAATAGACTCAGATAAATCACAAATTAATGAATTTCATTAAAAAAAACACACAATTTATTAATAACAAAAAATGGAGTACACTACATAACAATTAAGGGGGTCGCTGAAGACGAAATATTTTCCTTGTACATAAAGTTGATGTGCAACGAAACATTTTCAGAAGAAGGTTCCAGATTTTATTTATTTATACCAGCATGCTTTGTTAGAAAAACAATATTGGAAGAGGAACTCCAAATATCTTAACCTCAATGCTGTTAAAGATCTACTTATTTATCCTGAGAGCTTGTCAGCTGTCATATTTAAATTAGGGCTGTGAAGCGATTAATCACGATTGATAACATCCAAAATAAAAGTTTGTGTTAAAGTATGCATGTATTGTGTATAATTATATTTTTATATAAAAATACACATACACACACATTCATGAATGAAATATTTGCACATTTTCTCTTAAATCGATACATGCATGTGTGTGTATTTATATCCAAATTAATTATACACAGTACACACGCACATATTATGTAAACACAAACTTTTATTTGGATGTGATTAATCACAATTAATCGTTTCACAGCCAAATTTGCTTCTTTTTGTTGTTTTTACAAAAATAAATGTAGCAGGTTCAGTTGCAGCTTCAGAGTAGTCGTTCTCATTCAGCAGGAGTGTGATACTGGTTCTTCATTCTGTTCCCTCCTGCTTGTCTTTGATGGCAACCTAAAATTAAAAAGGTCAATTCAGTAAACAAGAGATGATAGAGCAGAACTGCGACATCAAATCACACCAGCCCTCACTGGCCAGAAGAGAACTGGCCTCCCAACTGGAACTTGAATTCTTCTCATGGTTTGTGAGGTAACGGAAAATGTTTTTTTTCTCCATTTCAAACACCTGATGGAGTTTAGGTTCCCTGCCACTGTCACCTTTGGCATGCTTAATTTGGGACACTTAAAGAGCCCTTTACAAAGTCTCTGATTTTGTTTTTGGATTTACTAGAAGTCTGGGGTCTACTATCAATTCTTATTCTTATCAATTCCCAGTTTCGATTCCAATATGGTAAAAATAAAATAAAACTCTAGTCAAACATCTAGATATCAAACATGAATTCGGTATGTTTCAGAACGCTGATCCTAACCCTAACCCTGACCCTAACAGCTGAGCAACATGAACAAAAATCAGCAACTAAAACTAATAGTATAAAATTCAAATTTTATAAAAGACAAGTATGCAGTCAGTAATGTCACAAAGGCGTATTGCAGTTCACTTGAAGAAAAAAAATATACTGTTTTTCTGAATTAACGAGTTAATTTTTCAGAGAAATTTTTTTTGCTCAGTTTTTTTGAACTTGACAAGTTTAATTTTTCAAGAGGAACATTTTTTTGCTCTGTTTTTTCTGAATTAACGAGTTAATTTTTCATGAGAACATTTTTTTTGCTCTGTTTTTCTGAATTAACGAGTTAATTTTTCATGAGAAATTTTTTTTTGCTCTGTTTTTCTGAATTAACAAGTTAATTTTTCATGCAGAAATTTTTTTTTGCTCAGTTTTTCTGAATTAGAGTTAATTTTTCAGGAGAAAATTTTTTTTGCTCTGTTTTTCTGAATTACGAGTTAATTTTTCATGAGAAATTTTTTTTTTGCTCTGTTTTTCTGAATTAACGAGTTAATTTTTCATGAGAAAATTTTTTTTGCTCTGTTTTTCTGAATTAAACGAGTTAATTTTTCATGCAAAAAAATTTTTTATCTGTTTTTCTGAATTAATGAGTTAATTTTTCATGAGAAAAAAAGTTTTTGCTCTGTTTTTCTGAAATTAACGAGTTAATTTTTCATGAGAAATTTTTTTTTGCTCTGTTTTTCTGAATTAAGAGTTAATTTTTCATGAGAGAAAAAGTTTTGCTCTGTTTTCTGAATTAATGAGTTAATTTTATGGGAATTTTTTTGCTCTGTTTTTCTGAATGAAAAATTTTTCTTATGAAAAAATGAAGTCGATTACAGTTCAGAAAAACAGAGCAAAGACTTTTTTTCTTATGAAAAATTAACTCGTTAATTCAGAAAAACCAGAGTAAAAAAAATTTCTCATGAAAAATTAAGTCATTAGATTCAAAAAAAACAGAGCAAACTTTTCTCATGAAATAATTAAGTCGTTAATTCAGAAAACAGTAGATTTTTTTCTTCAAGTGAATGCAATACGCCACCGTAGTAATGAAATAAGAACTTCAGCAAATAAAAATACAACTGAAAGATCAGAACTCAGTTCTTTATAATAACGATAATAAGTACATAATAGGTCTAAATGGGGAACAGAATCATATAAATAAAGTGCTACAAGAATTTGAATGCATCTTTAAATTTGATCAAGTTTGCAGTATTGATTGTTTCATTAAAGGTGCTATATGTATTTTATTGCGGCCTCTCTGGATGATGTTTCAGATTGCAACCAATTTCTACTAGGCGCTCAGTGTTCTTGCACAGTGTTCGAACACAAGAGCAAACACTCATGGTACACGGCAGACGCTCAGACTTTCAACACACCGGAGAAAGCATCACACAACATGCTGGAAACTCATGTAAACTCCCACTGCAACGTTACAATAATAGGCTCCTTTTATCAGCTTGATGTTGAACTAATGCTCCATGCTCGTACCACGATAAGGTTACATTTGTGGTGTTATCTAGCATAAGGAATTTCACTAACTATTCATGTATCTTTCACAATACAGCAATGTCAATATAGGTGAATGTATAATGTCAGTGACAGAAAACGGTTCGTGAACAGTAAGATCGTAGGAAGTAACATTACTGTACTGAACGTGTCTGGAAATGTGTATAATAAACAGATATGTGATCGTAGTGGGATGAGTGACTTTAGACAGTAGATCTACACTCACCGGCCACTTTATTAGGTACACCTGTCCAACTGCTCGTTAACACTTAATTTCTAAGCAGCCAATCACATGGCGGCAACTTCAGTGCATTTAGGCATGTAGACATGGTCAAGACAATCTCCTGCAGTTCAAACCGAGCATCAGTATGGGGAAGAAAGGTGATTTGAGTGACTTGAACGTGGCATGATTGTTGGTGCCAGAAGGGCTGGTCTGAGTATTTCAGAAACTGCTAATCTACTGGGATTTTCACGCACAACCATCTCTAGGGTTTACAGAGAATGGTCCGAAAAAGAAAAAACATCCAGTGAGCGGCAGTTCTGTGGGCGGAAATGCCTTGTTGATGCCAGAGGTCAGAGGAGAATGGCCAGACTGGTTCGAGCTGATAGAAGGGCAACAGTGACTCAAATAACCACCCGTTACAACCAAGGTGGGCAGAAGAGCATCTCTGAACGCACAGTACGTGGAACTTTGAGGCAGATGGGCTACAGCAGCAGAAGACCACACCGGGTGCCACTCCTTTCAGCTAAGAACAGGAAACTGAGGCTACAATTTGCACAAGCTCATCGAAATTGGACAATAGAAGATTGGAAAAACGTTGCCTGGTCTGATGAGTCTCGATTTCTGCTGCGACATTCGGATGGTAGGGTCAGAATTTGGCGTCTACAACATGAAAGCATGGATCCATCCTGCCTTGTATCAACGGTTCAGGCTGGTGGTGGTGGTGTCATGGTGTGGGGAATATTTTCTTGGCACTCTTTGGGCCCCTTGGTACCAATTGAGCATCGTTGCAACGCCACAGCCTACCTGAGTATTGTTGCTGACCATGTCCATCCCTTATGACCACAATGTACCCAACTTCTGATGGCTACTTTCAGCAGGATAATGCGCCATGTCATAAAGCTGGAATCATCTCAGACTGGTTTCTTGAACATGACAATGAGTTCGCTGTACTCAAATGGCCTCCACAGTCACCAGATCTCAATCCAATAGAGCATCTTTGGGATGTGGTGGAACGGGAGATTCGCATCATGGATGTGCAGCCGACAAATCTGCGGCAACTGTGTGATGCCATCATGTCAATATGGACCAAACTCCCTGAGGAATGCTTCCAGCACCTTGTTGAATCTATGCCACGAAGAATTGAGGCAGTTCTGAAGGCAAAAGGGGGTCCAACCCGTTACTAGCATGGGGTACCTAATAAAGTGGCCGGTGAGTGTAGTTCATAACACAAAAGTTCACATCCTACAGTACCTACTTTTTGTTATCCTGGAACAGTCTTTTGTGTTCATTTCATGTCTCACATATGTTGTAGTTTACCTTGCTATTTCATTACAGTTTACCATTATTTCAGCATATCTGAAAACGTGTAATTTCACAATAAAAATAGCGGAGGTCTCTTCATAAATTCAAATGCTCTGTTGATGTTGATCCATGTTTTACTTAGTTAACGATCACGTGTTTTGTTTTTTATATTTATGTGGAGTTTGTGTTTGGAGTTTGTGTTGTGCTGGAGGCACAAGTTTTTAGGTGTTATCATGGCTCGCTGCAGTGCCGTCGCGGTATATATAAAAGGGAGAGAGGCACATGCACGTCACATCCGATGGATTTCGCAGAAAATCCCACCCGGAGACTTCACTTAGAAATAAGAATACTGGCCTTCAGAGGTAATAGCAAAACCCGACAAGTGGATCATTGTAATGTGTGATTAAAACCCCTTCACAAAAAGGATTTGTTTTAGAAGAAAAGTTACATTTAGCACCTTTGAAGCTGCTTCGAAATGATCTGTTGCGCTATGCATACGACACCTACCCTAAATCGCTTCCTCCAGCAGGGACAGCTCACTGATCAGATCAGTGATGGCATTAGTGAAGGCTTCCTGGGGACTGTAGTCTGGTGTCGTCTGAACGCAAGGATCACAATCTCTTGTGTTCTAGCAGGATGAGGAACCTTATACCCAGCAAACAGCACCTGAGGGTCCTTCAGCAGTTGCCTTATGGAAACATGTCACAGGTTGATTACACAAACCAGCAGAGTGTCCCAGTAATAAAGCAAATATGCACGGCCATCAGAGACTTACAAGCGGATGATGTTCCCCAGCGTGTGATCCTCTTTATTCAGTGTGAACAGACATGCATTCGGCACCTTGGTATCTTTAACTATTGTGATCCTGGAAAAGGAAGTTAAGCATGATTATTAAATTGCTTCTATAATTTTTCTTTTCTCATTTACAAACAGTATTGTGGTGGTACCATGGTAAAATGATGGTACTAATTGTGATACTTTGCTAAATACTATATTGCTGGGTAATTACCATATTACCATGATATTCTAAAGGGAATATCCAAAAACGTTCACGTATACATATCTTTATAGATACATTTACTGACTGTCGTTCAGTAATGGCTCAGAGTCAAAATTATTCACTTTTGTATTTTGTTCAATGCGGTTATTTTTGAAAATGTCACCATGCATTAAGAAGGTTTCACAATGAACACGTTTTCCAGTTTATATTTTACATAGATTTCAAATATAAATTGCAGCCCAAAAGCGGAACATGTCCACTTAAATTGCAATATAGATTGTTTTATTATGATTTATTATTTTACAGATGGACCTTACTGTTTTCAGTTAGCCAACAAGCTAAACGCTTTGCAAGCTATCTTCTGTATTCCAGCTGACTGTTTGTTTCGTTACGGCGGCTCTCATTAGTATCACTTAATAGTAAAGAGTGCGTTGCACTGCACTTACTTCTTTTCTCCCTCGAATAGCAAAAAGGACTCGAATGCTGAGTGGCGCGTTTCATCCTGTTTGAAAGCCAGCAGCGACCCTCCTGCTAATGGACGCACGCTGCACTGCGCGTGCGCACTTACGCCAGTTTCACACGCGACCAATCAGTATGCCGCGTTCCAGCGCAACCTGTAACTCGGGTTTCCAATCCTTCGACCCGTGAAAGTGCGCTGGAACGGCAGGTCAAACCCGTGACTTCCGCCGTGAAACTCGTTGCTCAGATAAAATGTACTCCCAGTTTGCGAGTTACTGATGCGTTAACATCGACCTGCAGAACCAATGGCAGCCCCTACCGATGCAGTGTGTTCTGCAGGCGGTACGCTCCAGATGTACTGAGAATGAGAGTAAAATAAAAGGTATTAACAGCTTGTCTTGCCTCATGCGCTATTTTTCCTCCTCAGTTTTCCACAAATAAACAAGAGTAAGCGCCTTCAGCGTTAGAAATTATTACAAAATGCGCGTGAGCCCGTAAGGTCCGCCATGATGGTTTGTTTACATCTAGGTCATTTGGCGTGAATGACCTGGAATGCTTCAAAGTCGTAAGTCGTGGTTTGAAGTCGTGATTTACGAGCTCAAAAACCTGCCTGGAACGCAGCATTAAGCGCAGTGTTGGGTGAATACGGCAGTGGTAAGCCGTAGACCAATCACTGATGAAAAGTATTCTTACGCTCAATAAAGGCTATATTTTTAAACACAATAATAAAGATGGCAACCTTATTTTATAGTACATTTCTTAAAATATTTGTATTTTAAGATTCTTTCATCACAAGTTGAAATTGTTTGAAAATAACCCCTTCTTTCAATTTTGTACATTTCTTTGTTAGTCTACGCCTACTTCCTTTGCACATTTCCTTGTACTTTTTACATTTTCAGTTTGTTTAACATACATGTAATTAGAAGAAAGAAAGAATAAAGAAGATAGAGAAACAAACAGAACAACCATGAAACGATCTAGAACTGACTACTTAAACCACAGGGACTAATAACATGAACTGAACACAGTAAAACTAGAAACAGATATTAACAGAACAGGGGCCGTATTCACAAAGAATTTTATAGATACACTATATATATACACACTATTCAATAGGCCCAAATATATTTGTTTGACAGGGAAGCTGTGTCTCAAACAGGAATATATATTATTTTCAAAAATTAAAAAAGCACCCCAGAAAAAAGGGCACTTTCTCTCCAGGAATGAAAAAGGGGGTGCTCAAGCCCCCTTTGATGTCTATGTGTGCACGTGCCTGCGTATCTGAACGTTAGACGCAAATATAAAAAAGGTTATGAATTGTTTAAATTCAGTTTGAGAAGAAATTTTGTATGTGCCACAGAAGAAATTGAGAAGAAATTTTGTATGTGCCACAGTGGTTTCATTTGTAGAATAAAATATCTCAAACCAACAAAATGAGAAACAAATCATTGGTCTCTGTGCTTCATTGTACTTCAGTCTGTCATTATTGTTCATTTTGACTGAGTAAATAAAGAAGATACTCGGCAACACGTTTGTTGTAGACTACAGCAGTTCCATGGCAACGGAATTGTACTGCGGAAATGGTCTGATGTGTGTGTGCATGGAGATTTGCCTTTAAATAGAAGCGATTGTCCGTGGAAAACGGATTGAAAAAAATAAATAAATCGTTTGATTTTAATTACTCGGCGACAATTTTAAGTTTAACCAAAATGGAGATAAACGAGGAAGCGTTGAACAATGAGCGATTGCAGGCGGCGGCTCGTTTTAAGGCTTTCATGATGAAGAACAGCACTAAAACAAACTTAAATCTGTAAGTAACTGTTATATCATGTTTGCTCTATTCAGTATTTCGTCTTTTTGAAGTTATTAAAATTCATTATAAAGTAATTCATTATAAAGCACCGTTATATATCTTAACAGACACTAAAGCCTTTATTAGCCCATACCTAAGTTACCCAACAGCTAAATACACCTAACGTTACAAAGAAAAAATTTTGTTAGCTGCTAGCATTATTTGCCAGAACACCTGTCTGAAGTTACATCTTAGCAGTTGATATTTATTTTAATTAAACGTTAACTTTGCAACAATAATGCTGATATTGCTTATGTTTGGAGAAGGTTAGTTCACCCAAAATTAAAATTATTACTTACCCTTATGTCGTTAACCTGAAGACTGCCGTTCATCTTCGGAACACAAATGAATATCTTTTTAATGAAATATGAGCCGGTTGCTGACCCTCAACGCAACTAACGTTATACCACTTTGACGCTTCAAAATGGTAATAAAAGATTGAAAACAAATGCTAATCAATTGAACGGATTAGTCCGCATTTTTTTCTTGAAGAGACTCGGTTGCTTTATGATTAACAGATATAATTTATTCATATTCAAACATTGATCAGTGAACATAAACAGAAGCTCAACCGAACCTGCTTGACGATGGAGAACCTTGGTTCTGGCAAAAGCTCAAACGTGCTGCCGTAACATGAGAATAAATCTCATTGTTTCTCAGCAAACATGTTTGAGCTTTGATGTATATGTGAATAAAAGCCTAAATTCAATCTGTTCATCATATAAAGCGATCATGTCTGTTCAGAAAATTCTTACCATTTGATTCATATCTGTTTATGAACTTTTTGAAGTGTCAAAGTGGTATTTTCAGGGTTGTCAGAGGAGGGACAGAAAGCGAAGATTTCTGCAAAAAGATATTAATTTGTGTTCAGAAGATGAACATAAGTCTTGGAGGTTTTTGTTCTAAATTAAATCTCTTTGTCCAGCTATGACCACCTTGTACGACTGTTAACCAAAGTTATGGATGAGCATCCAAGAGGAATGCAGTTCGACGTGATCGAGGACATGAGTTACGAGCTGAAAGGAAGTATCCTTCAGGAGAAGCAGGACACCTTGCGTGACAGTCCATCCTCATCCTCAGCTCTGTTGCTGGCTGAGACAGCAGAAGACACTCTTTCAAACGTCCGGCAGGCAGGGAAGATGATCACGAGGAAGAGCTTGTAAGTTAAAAGCCCATATAATGCTTTTTAAACTGTTATAACCTTTTTTGTTAAATGGCTTTGCTTAAAGTGTACTTCTGCTGTCTATTAGATCAATGCAGTTAGATAGTAGTTATCTAATGCAATCACATTCAGACATTGTGGAATGTGATTTAAAGGGATACAGTAGTTCACCCAAAAATTTTGGGTGAACCATTTCTAACCCTTAAGACTTTCGTTCATCTTTGGAACACAAACGAAGATCTTTTTAATGAAATCCGAGAGCTTTCTGTTCTTCTGTTGACAGCTCCACGACTACCACTTTGACGTTTCTGTAATACATTCTTGTGTATCGATTTCAGGTGGATTCTCCTCTACCGAATGTTGCAGAACTGGCGTTCTTCTTTCAGCAAGCTGGTGTGGGTCTGGGGAAAGAGGAGATGCAGAGAATCTTTCTGGCTTTGAAACAACTGGTGGACACACAGTGTCTCCCAGCAATGTCGATTCTGGGGCAAGATCCTCGGCACACAGAGCAACTACCTGGTGGCTGAGGGGGAATTCAGAGAGGGTGAAGGGGAGGAGGAGGAGGAGACCACCAGAACCATCAAATGAGGATGAGGAGAGAGAGGAAGAGTCACAGGAGGACAAGGATGAAGCAGAGCTTGTAGAAGCTGTAAGTCACAAAACGGCATCTGAAAGTAAATGAAACGGCTCTAAATATCGTACAGTCACATTTGTGAAATTTTGTAGGCAAAAAATTTCCATTGTTGACCAACAGAAAGCTGCTTGGTTTGAAAGTGACTTCTGTGTGAGCTCTATACATCGCTACACTATTGACAATAGAAAATAATGAAAGCTTGTTTACGCCACGGAATAAAAAAAGTAATTGCGACTTTTTATCTCACATTTCTGACTTTGTTTCTTGCAATTGCAAGTTTACAGTAAATTTCGCAGTTCAGATTTTATAACTTGTCTATTGTGAGTTCTCACAATTCTGATAAAAAGTGTCAGAAGTGCGAGTTATAAAGTCCGAATTGTGATATTTAAACTTGTCTATTGTGAGAAAAACTGTCAGAATTGCAAGATATGAAGTCACAACTATCTTTTTATTTTTTATTCCATGGCAGAAACAAGCTTCCATAGATAATGGTTTTGGTAATGTCACCTGACCTTTGAAGGGTTAGTTCACCCAAAAATGAAAATTATTTCATTAATTACTCACCCTCATGTCGTTCCGAATCCAAAACCGTAAGACTTTCATCCATCTTTCGGAACACAAACGAAGATCTTTTTAATGAAATCTGAGGGCTTTCTGTCCCTCCGTTGACAGCTACGCAATTACCATTTTGATGCTCCAAAAAGTTCATAAAGAGATTGTAAAACTAATGCATATGAATTGAGCGGTTTAGTCCAAATTTTCTGAAGAGACTCGATTGCTTTATAGTATTAACAGATTGAATTTATGTTGAATTTGAAGATTTATCAGCGAATATAAACAGAAGCTCAACCGAACCTGCTTGGCGTGCCAGAACTAACCTCATTGGTTCTTGCAGAAGCTCAAAGGTGCTGCGTAACACAAGAATGAACCTCATTGGTTCTTGCACATCAAGCTTGAGCTTCTGTTTTACAATTGATGTGTGCCTTGATGAATGTTTACTTGTGAATAAAAGCCTAAATTCAATCTGTTCATCATCTAAAGCGATTGTATCACTTCAGAAAATTCTTAAGACTTTGACAAAACTGATTGAACTCTACTTGCAGGCTGATCCACTCCCTAAATCAACTTACAAGCCACCTCCGCCAGTGCCAAAGGAAGAACATCACAATGGCACCAATAAATTCACTTATTTTGTGTGTCAAGAGCCCGGCATGCCGTGGGTCAGACTGCCTTTGGTCACCCCCGCTCAGATCACAGCAGCACGACAGATCCGCAGACTCTTCTCAGGCAAGCTTGATGCTCCTGTTGTAAGTTTCCCTCCCTTTCCTGGCAATGAGGCCAACTACCTGCGTGCCCAGATCGCACGGATCTCAGCCGCCACGCACGTCAGCCCTCTGGGATTCTACCAGTTTGGGGAGGATGAAGTAGAGGATGAAGAAATGCGAGACAGCTTTGAGGAGAATCCTAACTTTGAGGGCATTCATGTAAATGAGTTGGCTGAGTCTCTGAATCTATGGGTCCATCATGTACAGCACATACTTAAACAGGTAAGAAACAGATGGCCTGATGGGAATTCATCCGCCCTAAAATGTCCATTGAAGTGGATATCGAGTATGTTTTTTGGTAACACTTTGTTTCTGCAGTGTCCCTTTTACATTTGTTATATATTACCATAACGATCAATCATTGTGGTCCAAATGGTTTGGAAAAATAGAGAAAATGACCAGATTTGCCAAATTTGAAAGAATAAATTAAAATATAAACTTTCATGGGCCCTCAAACAACTCAATAAAATAACTACATCATAAATTCATGGTCACTCACAATTCAGTAGTAATTTTTTTGTGAAAATAATATACAATGAAATGAACAAATTCATTCACTCTTCATGAAATCCCAGTACGGACTCGAATAATAGTGAGTTCAGATTTCTGTGTGGATCATATTGTCTAATGTCCGACTTAATGTGCAAATATCTTTATACACATATCTCACTGAATAGTCCACCAAAAAAAAAAAAAAAAAAGATTCATTATTTACTCACCCTTAATTTGTTCCAAACCTGTATGCATTTCTTTCTTCGGTGGAACACCAATAAATATGTTTTTAAAGGGTTAGTTCACCCAAAAATGAAAATTAAGTCATTAATTACTCACCCCCATGCTGTACCAACCCCGTAAGACCTTCGTTCGTCTTCGGAACACAAATGAAGATATTTTTGATTAAATTTGAGAGGTGGATCACTCCTACATAGGCAGCCTAAGGGATCGAAACTTGACGGCCCGAAAGTCATTGAAAATTTTTAAATATTCCATGTGACTACAGTGGCTCAACTATAAGTTTATCAGAGCGACGAGAATACTTTTTGTGGTTTTTGTAGATTTGCGACGCATTCAGCGAGAATTGCGATCTCCTTCAACTACTTCAGTTCAGTTCTCGCGCATGCGTCATGGAAATCTCTTGAACTCTCGTCTCAGGCCTACAAGGAAGAAAAGGAATGGTCAAATAAAGTCGTTATTATTGTTGTTTTTCCACACAAAAAGTATTCTCGTTTTTCCGCACAAAAAGTATTCTTGTAACTTATACTTGAGCCACTGTAGTCATATGGAATATTTAAACATTTTCTTCAATGACTTTCTGGGCCATCAAGTTTTGATCCCTTAGGAGCCTATGTAGCAGTGATCCAGCTCTCAAAGTTAATCAAAAATATCTTCATTTGTGTTCCGAAGATGAACGAAGGTCTTACGGGGTTGGTACAGCAAGGGGGTGAGTAATTAATGACTTAATTTTCATTTTTGGGTGAACTAACCCTTTAAGAACGTTGAAAACCAAACTGTTTCTGTTTCCACTGACATCCATTTTTCTCCATAGAGGGAACTAAAACTTTCTTCAAAAGAAAAAAAACAAATTCATACAGGTTTTGGAACTACATGAGGGGTAGTAAATAATATAATTTTTATTTTTGGGTTGACTGTCATTAAAATGGCAAAATGAATGCTTGGAAATGTTTTTATGGTGAAAAATCAAACATACCCAAGACATTTGCACATTACTGTACATGTGAATGTTAGGGCCGCTGTGTGTGGGTAAACACAACAGAGAAGTCAGGGATGACGTCGATGAAGATGCCGATGAGGAAGAGAAGGAAGAAGAACCTGACGAGCCGGAGCCGGAGTTTGGGCCTCCTCTTCTGACGCCTCTGTCTGAGGATGCAAGTCAGTCACACTGCATCACATTTACATACAATTCACCTCCATCACAGTTCTTCTCTAATGCAGAAAACACTCTGTCCACAGAGATTCGTGACACCCCACCTTGGAGCTCCATGATCTCCTCAAACCTCATTCCTCAGTTTGCCATCGCTGTGCTGCGCTCCAACCTCTGGCCTGGAGCTTATGCTTATGCAAGTGGCAAGTAAGAACCTTACTTTTTAAAACTGAATACCTACTAACAGCCCAATCTAACCATCTCTTTTAATCTGATGCTTTTTCTGCTGAATTAAAGCATTTTTCTGCTCCCTCTCAGGAATTTTGGAAACATATACATTGGTTGGGGGTTGAAATATCTCGGAGAGGCCTACACCCCGATAATGCTTCCACCGCCCCACAGCGAATACCCCAGCGGACCCGAAATCACAGAGGCCCAGGACCCCAGCGTGGAGGAAGAGCAGGCTTTGCAAGCAGCCCTCGAGGAGCAGACGGCAGCCCTGGAAGAGACAGAGGATCTGGAAGATGATGAGGATGATGATGACGATGGTTAAAATGGAGATGTGACTCAGAAATTGACAAAAATAAACAGTTTATCATACAGATTATATATATTGACAACGTGTTTTATTCACATCAGATACACATTGTGTAGGTGTTAGGTAACTTTAGAATTTACTCTATTTTTCTTCCCACTTTACCGGCCACTTACAAGTATTTCGGGGGAATTGGATGAATTGACGTGTTGTAAATCCGACAGATACGATTCTCTGAAGTGTGGCGCTAACATGGCAACTCCCATTGTGCGTTACAGATCAGGGCCTGTATTCATAAAGAATCTTAATGCAAAGAGTAGCTCCTAGTGTCGGAATTCTAAAAAAATTCTTAGAAATATGAGTGTTTACTCCTAAAATTGAAGAAAAAATCCTAGTAAAGAAAAAAGTCATTCAGAAAGCATCTTAACCCTAGCCTGACTTCGTCATACTCATATAGAGCTGGTAAGTCCCGCCCCTTCAGCTAACCCCGCTGGACCTCTAGGTTGAAAAACCGTCAGTGCAAGTGAATGAGAGAAAATAATTATTTTCTAATCCCGTTTGAATTTTGCAATGAATGTAACATATGTTGTCTGTGAATTTTTTATATAATGTTTCGTGTAAAGAATGCTACAATTTAGCTTGTAGAATTTTCATACGGTTAGACTTTGTGTGAGAGCACTTTGTGGACTACAACTCTTCGACGTGTTTGATATACATCACCCCCACTAACACACGGATCCCGCTAAACATGCCTGTGACTTTGGTGCACTTCACCGCCTTCTTTCAGGGAGAGGACTAACTCAGTTGAGACGTGGTGAAAACCGTGATTTGTGGAGGGAAAATGTGTTAAGCGGCGACGTCACATATGGGACGTGTAGTCTTTCTCGTTATGTCTATTCCACAACTGCTAGCCAAAGAATCAGTACAATAAACTGTCAAACTCGTTACATGAGAAATTATATAAAAAATTCACAGACAACATATGTTACATTCATGGCACAATTCAAGGGAATCAGAAAATAATTATTTTCTCTCATTCACTTGCATTAACGCTTTTCGACCTCAGAGGTCCACTTGGAGTTTTACGGATGGGCGGGACTTACCAGCTCTATCTATTGAGAATTTGAGGCGTGTCGTAACCGAACCAGGAAAAAACAACAACTCTGCACTCAATTGGATAGTCGGTAGACCTACAACCAATCAGAGCAACGCAGTAAGTCAACTCCTTTGCATAGCGCAGTTTTCAACTACAGAACTTACTTATTTTAGAAGTTAAATAACGAGTGTTGCTTCTTTTACTTACTTCTTCAATGAGTGCGACCAAAGCAGAAACCACAACGACCACAGGCTTTTCATTACGTCCCATCTTCTTAGTGACCATCGGAGCCAGCTGATAAGTTACACTTTTCCTGAATCATGTGGGAAGGACGGCAAAATATCTTTCCTATCGACAAATGCCTTGATTGCAGTTCTCTGTTTGTCTATTAAAATGAATGCGCTGTCGATTTATTTCACAACAGACGCGACAGCTGCAGTCATCTCTGAGGGAAACGATAACGTGATGTTACTTGCAGATCAATCTGTCCATCATCGTATAAAGCCCGCCCTGGCAATTTGATTGGCCCGAACGTTTCTTGCCTGATCATAATTACTCCTCAAAGGATCGAGTCCAGACCAGAACTTCTCGTCCAAAAAATGTTGTGGGCGGAGTTCGGGCTGGACATCAGTGTAATCTTAACCCTTAAAAGAGGTCAAAATTGTTCAGGAGAACAGATGAGGACTTTTAAGAGGCTTAAAAGTTTCTTTAGCAGAGGAGAAAATGACAGAAATGTGTTGCAGACAATTACAGTGAGTTAATAAGACACTATAGATGAGATCGTGCAGGGATCATGTTTGTGACTGATCTTATTAGAGACACACTACTATCTCATTTTAAAACCTCCACTTAAATAGACAGCAATCAGTGTAATTGGAAAGAATGGAACAATTTGTATCATTCTAAGCCAATTAAATACCTTAGGAAATTGACAGCATGGAGAGGAAAAAAAGGATATATAAACATATATATATATACATATATATATATATATATATATATATATATATATATATATATATATATATTATGTGTGTGTGTGTGTGTGTGTGTGTGTGTGTGTGTGTGTGAGTTAACCCCATACTTAAAATTGAAAAAAAAAAAAACTTTTTTTTCCATCTTTGGACAACCAACCAATCAGTCTTTAAAAGATTGTGTCATACATAGCAATGGGGTCAACCCTGCCTCCTCACTAAGATGAAATCTTTTGTCTTTTCCTTACTCAGAGTTGCTCTCAGATCAGTCCCGAATCGCTCTTAAGCTAAGACTCCTACGTAAAAGTTTTTAAGCTAAATTAAGAGTTTTCTGAGAGGATTCTTAGAATCTTTATGAAACGGCCCAGATTATAAACCATTATAATGATCATGTTAGCTGATTTGATGCATTCTAAAATAATGCTTGCCTTAAATCACACTCGGTGGTCAGCTAGAATATTTTAAACTTGCATGTGAAAGGATATTTAAGGTCAGATACTACGTGCAATTAATTAAGTAATCTAAACAGTGTCTTTGTATGTTTGTCCACATACGATGAAATATTACAAACTTGAGGGAATCATATAATTTATTTGCTTTTAAAATCAGTTAAACATAACAGCTTTGATGAATAAACGCATGCTTCGACTGTTGTAACACCTCGCTCCAAACACTGTACTTTGTGTTACTCTTCATTTTTTTGTTACATTAAGCTTATTCAGCCATGCTTTTTTCTCCATGCTTAAGTTCCTGTATTGGTACACAATTAGTCGTAAGCATCTATGCTGATAAAATTGTCATCCAAAAAGCACACTTTATAAATAAAGACGCCTATAATTTCTAGTGGCTTTTAGGTAACAAACAATATGATCCTATTTGTTCTCTAACATTAATAAACTAAACTCAGCATGATATTAGCTTAAAAAAAAACTATGACAACTTCATGGCAAGTTTGTTCCTCAGGTACGATTTTTTTTAACAATCGTTAGACCATATTTCTCAATACTTGGGTCACTTTTTCAAAACTCTTCACAGTTTCAAGTCATTCTTCCATAACATTAGTACACAAACGCACTTTGTCAACCAAAACAACAACTTAGCAACAGGTAGCATTACAAAATTTCTTTACAAAACAAGAACAAAATTTCACTGCATGGTCCATGTTTACATTACAAAATTATTCCTAAATGGTCCCTTTTGTACAGATGGTGAAATTGAAAAACCAAGGGCTGGTTCACACAGAACGCAGCTTTCCATGTAAACACGCGCTAGACGGAAGTGTTTAAATGTTGCGTTCGCGTCATTTGTGGCGTTCAAGTTAAAATAAGTTTAACTTTTAAAGTGGACGTTTTTTCGCTCCATTGACCTTCATCAAAAACGCATTCTGTGTGAATGCCCCCTAAACGCCTATGTAGGTGTTCAGCTCTATCAAATTGTTTTGATAGTATTTAATTTTTTAGATTCAGAAAATTTCAACGTGAATTTACTTGTAAAAAAATGCAGCTAATTGCCATCTTGTTCATTTTTGTGTTTTTTCTTTTTAGCTTAAGTTTTGAACTTAAGTTTGGAAAGACTAAGAGTATGTAAATGTGCAAACCTAGTTTTATCGGAGGTTGTGTCTAAGTGAGAAACGACTTTATCATTTGAAAGTAGCCAAAGCAATGAGCAATGAACCACAGTTTAGCCCAAATGGACTGCCTATGTGCTCACAGTTCTAAAAAACGTGACCTAAGTACTGAAAAATGTGTCCTAATGGTTGTTAAAAAACTATTTAATTCACAATACATCATAAAGAACTTGCACAGTTAATCATGAGTTTGTGCATAAATTTCTTTCTTCTGCTTATCACAAAAAAATATATTTTGAAGAATATGGGTAACCCGACAGTTAATGGATGCCATTGACTTTCATAGTATGGAGGGGAAAAATACTATGGAAGAAGTCAATGGTGTCCATCAACTGTCTGGTTACCCATATTCTTCAAAAATCAAAATATCTCTTTTGTTTTCAGCAAAAGAAAGAAATTCAATTCAGGGTTGGAACAACTCAAGGATGAGTAAACGATGACAGAATTTTAATTCTCAGGTGAACTATCACCCAAGCATGTCTTCCGTAGAGGAAAACAAGACAATGGCAACTAGTGTTATTTCAGCTGATCATATAGTTACAGTATTTTGCACAATTTATACTTAATTATAATCACTGATAATAATAATTATAATCTCTAATAAATTCTACTAAGTATTGTTGACACATACAAAGCCTTAAGACTGGATCAATAAATAAATCAAAAGTTAATTTACAACCGTTAATAAAAGAACAATAAATAAAACAACTACTGAAGCTGCACACACATGAATGAAAATGTTAACACATAAATAATCACATTTCTAATGAGTTACATTATCCACAAGGGGAAGTTGTGGTCAAAGCTGGTAACATAAATCCTACCCAGTATCATTCTAGAAGAGGGGATAAAAGTTATATTTCCTTTAAGACTGTAGGATTTGGGAGAAAAGGCTCAAGACAAAATGTACGTGACCTTAATTTACACATAAATACACAGTGAGAAAGAGAGGAAGAACAGGAGAACGGGTGGTGTGCTTGGAATCATGACTTCACATTAGCGAAGGTCGTTCTCATCGTCCTCCTGAATGGTCTTCTTGATTCTTAGTAACATAGTGGTCTGCCACTGATCAAGCCTGGAGATGGATTCAAATTCCCTTACCTAATGAAAAATAATAAAAATAATTGCAGAATATTGCATAGAGTAGCAATATTCTGTGTGTAGTGTGTATAATTATTATATAGTGTGTATATATAAATCTATATACAGTATATACATGAAAATATTTCTTAAATATATACAAGCATGTGTGTGTACACACATATATTATGTAAACACAAACTTTTATTTTGGATGCAATTAATCGCGATTAATCGTTTGACAGCCCTAGTTTTTATTGTTCATTCAGCCGGAAAAAAAATCATTCTGTGATTCCAATGATATATCGTTTCTTCTTTGCCATTATCGTCATTCTTGTGGTGTGGAATAGCAGAGTCTACACACTATACACACATATATCATGTAAACACAAACTTTTATTTTGGATGCGATTAATCACGATTAATCGTTTTGACACCCAAACATTGGCAATGTCAATCAGAATCCATTCTGCTTTAAAGAGTGCAAAACTGCAGCACACTTAGAATAACAGAACGATATCGATCCGCTGGTGTGGATGCTGCTAATATAGTTATCGTTTTTGGCGTGACCGGGCCTTAAAGGATTAGTTCACTTTTGAAAAAACTTTTGCTGATAATTTACTCACCCCCATGTCATCCAAGATATCCATGTCTTTCTTTCCTCAGTCGAAAAGAAATTAAGGTTTTTGATGAAAACATTCCAGGATTTTTCTCCATATAATGGACTTCCATGGGAACCAGACGGTCCAAGCTCCAAAAGATCGTTAATAACAGTTTCAGATCCAGCTTCAAATGTCTTTAAACGACACAGGCGATGAATAAGGGTCTTATCATGCGAAACGATGGGTTATTTCAAAACTTATTCCAAAAATGTAACTTTTCTAAGGACAAATGGTAGCCTAGCTCTATTCTGGAGGCGCGTTTGTAACGTCACGTAATACGTAATTACGTTCAAAAGGTCACGGGCGACGTAGCCGGAAGTACAGAATCAAAATCGTTCCGACATCGTTATTTTACCTTTTAATTCCTTTTTTTTTTTTTGTAAACGGCGTTTGAGTTAGTTTGCACGTTCAACCTATGTGTTCAACTTACTGACTCTGTACTTCCAGCTACGTCGCCGTGACCTTTTGAACGTAATTACGTATTACGTGACGTTACAACGCGCCTCCAGAATAGAGCTAGGCTACCATTTGTCCTTAGAAAAGTTACATTTTTGGAATAAGTTTTGAAATAACCCATCGTTTCGCATGATAAGACCCTTATTCATCGCCTGGTGTCGTTTAAAGACATTTGAAGCTGAATCTGAAACTGTTATTAACGATCTTTTGGAGCTTGGACCGTCTGGTTCCCATGGAAGTCCATTATATGGAGAAAAATCCTGGAATGTTTTCATCAAAAACCTTAATTTCTTTTCGACTGAAGAAAGAAAGACATGGACATCTTGGATGACATGGGGTGAGTAAATTATCAGCAAAAGTTTTTTCAAAAGTGAACTACTCCTTTAATTCATGAATGAACTACCACTGGTAAAATGTGTGCAGGGAATTATGTAAAACCTGAAACAATATACAAAGAGAACTTACTGCATCAACGTATGCGTCAATATTCTGCTCTTCATATGCATCAAGAAGTTTCTGTTTAATGTAAAATGCAGAAACATAGTGATTATTTTGTATAAAGCGTCACAAAATGTTCAAATACTTCCATTCAAAAGTTTGAGGTTGGTATGTTTTTTTTTTTTTAAAACAAATACTTTCATTTAGCAAGGATCCATTAAATTGAATTTTTGTTTTCAACATTGATAATAAGAAATGTTTCTTGAGCAGCAAATCAGCATATTAGAATGATTTCTGAAGGATCATTGGAGTTATGATGCTGAAATTCAGCTTTGCATGACAGGAATAAATTACATTTTAAAATATATTGAAATAGAAAACAGTTTATAATAATTTTCCACAAAGATTTCGTTGTATTTGTAATCCAAGCAATGTAGGCCTGGTAAGCAGAGGACACTTCTTTTAAAACCTCAACCTCAAACTTTTGAACGGTAGTGTTTATATATAAAAAAACATACAAAACAATTTAAAGAAACAATGGAAACCTAATAGATAAAGATAAGGATTTGGGCAAAGCCTCCACCTTCAATCTCAACTGATGTTGGCCCAGAATCTAGATATGTTTTGGTTGATCGGATCACAAGTGGACGACACTAAATACAGACGTAAACGGGGTCTAAAATGTTTTGAGCTTGTCCACTTTTGACCACTTCCAGAGGTAGGCGAAAAGCATTAGACTGGATTGCTTTCGTAGTGTAAACGGTCATGTGGTCGAATGTTTTCTAACGTGGCCTACTGACCTAATGTGTAAAAGATTAATTATGTACCAAGCTCAATGTTCTCTCAGCATTCCTGATTTCTAACACACACTCACAGCACTTGGTGTGGTCTTCAGACTGTCAGAGCGGAAACAAAAGCTGATGCTCTCTGTATGTCAAGCTTATTTTTTCCATTAGATTGAAAGATCTGAAAACACCCTACATTTTCCCACCCATAGAGCCTCCCTTCGGAGAAATCAGGACAGAAGTGGTTGAAAGTGGACAAAAGAGAATGTGTAAACAGGAATGTGTCTCCCTCAACTACTTATATAATCTGATTGACCAAAACACATCTTAAAGGAGAACTCCGGCGCAAAATGAACCTTTGGTCTAATAAAACATTGGTACCTAGTCAACTGTTCTCTGAGATTTGTTTCACGATAATCAAATGCAAAGAGTTTTATCTCTAAAAACTGTTTCAGCGTATAATGCTAGTAATGGGGGCATTTACTAAGTAAAAAGAAATCGCTAGTTTATACCACTAACAAGGCTCAAAATAGCCCCACACTAACACAGTAACATAATGAGGGTCCATCAGAGGTGGGCACAAATACATCAAAAACTATTTTGTTACAAAATACAAATACTGGCTCATGAAATGTATTTAAATAAAATACAAAATACTGATGTGAAAAATGTATTTAAATAAAATACAAGTAATTAGTATTTTGAAAATACAAAAATACTCCCACAATAATTTATTAATAATAGTAAATAATAATAATCACAATAGTCTTTTTTATTACTCTAAGGTCAATAACACAAATAGTAGCAATAACACAAACATTATAAATGTGTAAATTCAAAATGGCAAAGTAGCAAAATAAAAAAGTTTGGGCATTTCACTAAATCTCTACAGGGCCTGAAATAGCACCCTCGGACATAACTGGCATGTATAGCTATAAGTTCACATCAGTGGTGTGGTAGTTTTATACAAAATCGATATTTCTCATATGTAATACATTTATATTGTGTGAACGCTTGCTTATCATGGAGATTTCAGTGGAGTTGCGACAGACGCATCGTTTCATAATAGGTAGGGCCTATGAAGGGTTAGGGCTAGGGTTAGCGATGACTTCGCGTGCAGCCGTGCACGAGCGCAAAACCTCACAACACCCACCCCGTCGGTGATTGGTAACTTGGAACACTGTTTATTTAGGTTTTAGTGGTTGGTGAACCCATTGTTTTTGTGTGCAGATCTCAGAGTCTAGCTAGCCTACAGAGACACGTTTTTTCAACACATTCTCATCCCAAGGCGGCATATACAACACTTTTGCCAAAACATAGACATCCAATGCACATGGCACCCTTTAGCGTCAATATAACACGCACAGAGTATGGGTAGGTTTAGGTCTGGGGTAGGGTTAGGGTTAGACCACTAGGAGGCGCCTTCTGCTTATATATATCTGCGTCTCAAATTGATGCTAAAGGGTGCCATGTGCGTTGGATGTCTACGCTTTGGCAAAAGCTTCGTATATGACGCCTTGGGATGAGAAAGGGCTGGGTTTTTAGACGGCATGCTTCTAGGATCGCTAACAAAAATTAGATGAATATGATAACTTTTGTTTCTGGCTTTTTTGGGTCTGAAATCACAGCGAATATAGAATCAGAACTCTCTCTAGATAAGACTCTTGACAGGATACTCACAAGGCTTAACAAAGTAAGGTAACACGCAGGTAATAAATCACAATGAACCAACACAGGATAGCAAACACAAGGGATTATATAGGGAGACACTAATGACAAGAACAGTTGAAGCTGAATGGACAATGACAAGACGAGGAAAACAAGGGGACAGGGTACGTAACGAGACAACACAAGCACATGGCCCAAAAAAAGGCCATGTGCTTGTACACAAAACATGGGTCTGTCATGATCCTGCATCAAGACTGAGAGAAATCAAGGACACAAGGGCAGAATCATGACATTGCTATGGTGATTTTTCTTAAGTATTTAAGTATTTGAAATACTCAAATACACTCCGTCAAAATATTTTGTTACAAACTACATTTTATTTTTTCCACACCTGCAAAATACAAATTACAAAATACACTAAAGTAATTAAATACGTATTTAAAATACATTTAATTGAAATACTGCCCATGTCTGGGGTCCATACATGCAAAACGAAGCATTGAGAACTTTGTAAGTGTACAGACCGTTTAATAAGAAGATATTTTATTTTATAAAGACAGTTCACTTTGTGTATACAGACAGGAGCCATCTTGGGAAAACAGACTCGATAAGTCGAACCACGATCGACGTGCCAAGAGAGCTGAACTGTATGAACGGCGTTCGTGGTTCGACTTATCGAGTCTGGCTCCTGTCTGTATACACGAAGTGAACTGTCTTTATAAAGTATCGTCTTATTAAACGGTCTGTACACTTACAAAGTTCTCAATGCTTCGTTTTGCATGTATGGACCCTCATTATGTTACTGTGTTAGTGTGGGGCTATTTTGAGCTTTGTTAGTGGTATAAACTAGCGATTTCTTTTTACTTAGTAAATGCCCCCATTACTAGCATTATACGCTAAACAGTTTTTAGAGATAAAACTCTTTACATTCGATTATCATGAAAACAAATCTCAGAGAACGGTTGACTAGGTACCAATGTTTTATTAGACCAAAGGTTCATTTTGCGCCAGAGTTCTCCTTTAATACCAGGTGTAAACAGGCCTTGAGATCACAGTTGAAGTCTATGGAAGAATCTAAGCAATCCAATTTGTTGGAAGAAAAGACTCACCTTAAGAAGTCTGCACTCTCTAGCATCTGAGAAAGCTGGAAACAGTTCTTCATACTTCTGTACAGCCAGCTATTGAAGAGAACACGAATTAAATAATGATAAAGCAGAGAGTTACACTGTAAATATCATTCTTCTTCAGACTGTGAACAGGTCAAATCAGTCACCTTGCAGTTTAGCATGTCCACACAGAAGTGACACAGCGCTGCTTTGAAGAAATGGTCTTTAGCACCATACTTCAACAGGGTAGTGTCCATGGAGTAAAACCCAATCTGAACACAGACAATATGCCACTCAATGTGAAGGGTGAAGAAAACAAATGAACACATGTTTTCGACAGAAGATCACACAGACCTGCTCATATATCTCAATGGCTTTCGGGTACTGCTCCATCTGAGCCGCATCAGGTCGCCACTTTGACAAGACACTTGTTGGCTGCACTACAGAGAGAGAGTACAAAAGATTTTAGTATATGCAATAATTAAATTACAACACAACTTATTTGCTCAGACCTAAACACTTCTGATAAATGTGAAACATAAAAGCATGTAAAAACTATAGTATAGTACCTGGTGGATGACTCCCCTTTGAAATAATCGGCTGCCTGTTCATAATGAACAATGGCCTGTACACATAAATAAGTATTTTGGGACCAAATAATAACAAATGAACGAACACTATTTTTCTTTCATAAGGGGCTCTCTGTATCGTGATAGGCTCAGTATGGATCATCTGATGCATTAGCAAATACACTACCATTTCAAAGTTGACATTTTTAAAACAACTATTTTATTATTTTAATATATATACACTACCGGTCAAAAGTTTAGGGTCAGTTAGATTTTTTTATGTTTTTAAAAAGAAGTCTCTTCTGCTCACCAAGGCTGCAATTTTTTGATAAAAAAACACAGTAATATTGTGAAATAATATGACAATTTAAAATGACTTTTTTATGTTAATATATATTAAAATGTAATTTATTCCTCTGAAAAAATCTGAATTTTCAGCATCATTACTCCAGTCTTCAGTGTCACATGATCCTTCACAAATCACTCTAATATGATGATTTTATGCTCCAAAAACATGTATGATTATTATCCATGTTAAACAGTTTTTTTTACATTTTTATTTCAGGATTCTTTGATGAATAGAAAGTTCAAAAGAACAGCATTTATTTAATTAGAATCTTTTCTAACATTATACATGTCTTTACTGTAACTTTTGATCAATGTAACTCATCCTTGATGAATAGAAGTATTGATTTCTTGTTTATTTCCCCAAAAAATAAAATACAAATTCTTACTGACCCCAAACTTTTTAAAGGGTAGTGTTTAATGTAACAAAAGCTTTCCATTTCAGATAAAAGCTGTTCTTTTGAACTTTCTATTCAGAAAATAGGATAATAATCCTTTTTCAACATGGATAATAATCATACATGTTTTTGGAGCATAAAATCATCATATTAGAGTGATTTGTGAAGGATCATGTGACACGGAAGACTGGAGTAATGATGCTGAAAATTCAGCTTTTTTTCAGAGGAATAAATTACATTTTAATATATATTAACATAAAAAAGTCATTTTAAATTGTCATTATATTTCACAATATTACTGTGTTTTTTGTTTATTTTTTTATAAAAAATTGCAGCCTTGGTGAGCAGAAGAAACTTCTTTTAAAAACCTAAAAAATCTTACCGACCCTAAACTTTTGACCTATAGTGTGTATATATATATATATATATATATATATATATATATATATATATATATATATTTAATGTAATTTATTCTTGAGATGGCAAAGCTGGATTTTAAGCATAATTACTCCAGACTCCAGTGTCACACACTCATTCAGAAATTATTCAAATGTTGATTTACTGCTCAAGAAACATGTTTTATTAATAATGTTTAGAAAAGTTGCTCTGCTTCAAGTCTTAAAAAAACATTTTTATGCTTTTGACATGCTGTCCATATTAATCTGAACCACTTACTGATAAATGTGCACCTTTCCATAAAATCAAATCACTTCCAACTTACTTTGTCTATGTCCAATAACTCAGATTCATAGATTTCTGCAATAGATATGTGGTGTTTTGCTGCAATGTTGAAACGCCCCTGTGGACACAGATGAGAATATATAAGGAATATTCAGAGAAGTGAATCACTATAGACAAAACAAAAACAAGCACACATATTACATAAACAATGTTGAATTGTGGTGGAACAACTCATATGGATTATACAATTTCTTTATGAACCGTTTAAAGTGTCAAAGTGGTAGTTGCGTAGATGTCAATGAAGGGACAGAAATCCCTCAGATCTCACCAAAATATCTTCATTGTGAAGATAAAGGAAAGTCTTACAGGGTTTGAGTCAATGTTAACAGAACTTTAATTTTTGGGTGAATAATATAGTTTTTCTCACCATATCTGTGTAGATGTCAATGGCCTGACAAAAACAGTTTACTGCCTCTGTGTAGAGAGAGCCATTATACAAATTAAACTCTTTTTGAAATAGAAACACTACATACTTTACATTTTTATAGTTCAGTCTTTAACAGTAACAATGAGAGCCGTACCTTGAGGATCAGACTTCTTGAATGCATTTCCAGCATCAAGAAAGTTGACGGCTGCGTTGTGCTTGCTGTCCACCCGCAAATGGAGTTGTGCTGATTTGCAGAAGGCATCTCCAGCGGCTTAAAAAAATAAAAATAAAAATTACAATAGAACTGCCTTGTGCTTATTGAACACTTTAAAGGGATAGTACACCCAAAATTGCATTAGTTCATTAAAGGAGTAGTTCACTTTAAAAAAAAAACTTTTGCTGATTATTTACTCACCCTCATGTCATTCAAGATGTCCATGTCTTTCTTTCTTCAGTCGAACAGAATTGAAGGTTTTTGATGAAAACATTCCAGGATTTTTCTCCATATAATGGACTTCAATGGGAACCAAACGCTTCAAGGTCCAAAAGACACTTTTAGTGCAAACTGCAAACTGTTCAAAGGGCTTTAAACGATTTCAGACGATGAATAAGGGTCTTATCAAGCGAAACGATCGCTCATTTAATAAATCAATAACAATGTTTAAGTTTTAAAAGCTCAAATGCTCATCTTGCTCTGTTCTGTGACACGCATTCTTAACTCTCCTGTTCGAACTTTATCAAAATGAACAAATCTTTTTTCTTGTAATTTGGTTCATTCAACAAATGAAATGAACGAGTTGACTCAGGAAAAGATTTATTCATTTTGAAGAAGTCACGAACGCACATTACTGAACAGAGCAAGGCAAGCATTTGAGCTTATAAAACTAAGTTGTTGTTTTTTTTTAAATGAGCGATCGTTTCGCTTGATAAGACATCATAAGACACATTCATCATCTGGAATTGTTTAAAGCCCTTTGAACAGTTTGCACTGAAAATGTCTTTTGGACCTTGAACCGTTTGGTTCCCATTGAAGTCCATTATATGGAGAAAAATCCTGGAATGTTTTCATCAAAAACCTTAATTTCTGTTCGACTGAAGAATTATCTTGGATGACATGGGGGTGGGTAAATTATCAGCAAAAGTTTTTTTTAAAAGTGAACTACTTTACTTTACTTTACTACCTACTTTAATTACTCACCCTCACATTGTTCCAAACCCGTAAGTCTTCTGTTCATCTTCTTTTTTATGAAGTCTGAGAGCTTTCTGTCCCTCTGTTGACAGCTACGCAACTACCACTTTGATGCTTCAAAAAGTTCATAAAGAGATCGTAAAACTAATCCATATGAATTAAGCGGATTAGTCCAAAATTTCTGAAGAGACACGATCACTTTATATGATGAACGGATTCAATTTAGGGTTAGATTTAATTTAAACATTGATCAGCGAACATAAACAAAACGTGCTGCATAAACATTCTGTTTACAAATGATGAATGTTTATATGTGAATAAAAAGCCTAAATTCATTCTCTCCATCATATAAAATTATTCCGAAGATTTAGACTAATCCACTCAATTCATTTGGATTAGTTTTACAATCTCACTATGATCTTTTTGAAGCGTCAACACGGTAGTTGCGTAGCTGTCAATGGAGGAACAGAAATCTCTCATCTTCATTTGTGTTCTGAAGGTGAAAGAAAGTCTTACAAGTTTGGAACGGCATGAGGGAGAGTAATTAATGACCGTGAACTATCCCGACAGTGGTGCAAAAGTTGCTGTGTATCGTACCACTCCAGTTCTTAGCCATCTTGAACATGTTGGCTGCTCTCACGTACAAGTCACAGGCCTCCTCGACCTTGGAGGAACTCCTACAGTACAATGAACAAAAGCGAGAGAGGAGATTCACTCAAACCGTTAGGCGGCGCTATTAACATCTGTCGTCCCCTGCACTCATACAACGTGTTTTCAGACCTGATATGGCCAACATGAAGCAAGAGGACACAGAAATCAGTGTGAAAACACAGGCCCGATATTGCTCTATAGCCTGGAAGTACTACATTAAAAATGAGAGCAATGCCACTGTTTACTGCAGGCTGTGTAAGACGGACTTTAAGTTCTCTTCAAACACAGCTAACATGATAAAACACCTCAGAGTGAAACATCGACTGAACATCCCCGCAGTAGCCAGCGGCGAGAGAGACTGTGCGCAGAAGGGCCAGGCGAAGGCAACATGGGTGAGTTTCAAAAAAGTATTAAATCAGGGCAAAACGAGCAACATCACTTAGTGTGCATTGGGTTTGAGTGGGGTGTGAATTAAATCGACAAGGAAACGCTTCATTCCCGTGCGCACAACTCTATTTATTATGACGCTTTATGCTTGCAGTGCGATGCTAACGTTAACTTGGCTAGCTGACCGAATCACTATTGCGAAAAATCTGCGGTAGATTTATGACAGCTTAATGCAAACTACGTTATATTACAAATAATGCAATTCCAAAAGTATTGCTTTTTAAACTAACGTTAAATTAATAACAATGATCGATATCAATATTGTTTGTTGCAAACGGATATTAAATTAATACCAATCCCTTCAGTTAGATTTTAAGATTTGCAATTTCAATATTGCAGAGATGACAGAAAAAAAAAATATAATAGATAATAGATTTAACGTTACCCGAAAAACGTTCCTAACAGCGAATGCGACGTTTTCATTTTCTTGTCTGCCTCAGCCATAATGGCCAAGGCTTCCTTTTCTTTTCCAGAATAATCCATTTGTCAGATTAGGCTTGAACTGGACTGTATGGAATGATATCCAAGCTATATCTCATTCACGTCGCCTAGAATGAAGTTATTTGTTTTATTGACACATCATGCGGAAAGCGGAAGTAAATTTAACTTTAGGGACTGTCGGTAAATAGGTGTTTTCAAAATAACAGTCGACAGTGCTGCGGTATTAACTCGTTACTTTTTTGAACATATACGTTATCTAATTTCAAGAAGCAAACGTTTGCTATCTGAATAGTGTCGCGTAGTATTGTATGTTATATAAATCTGTGAATGATGGGCATTGTTCGCTTTTGTTGCCTGCGAACAACTTACCCTTGTACCCTAACGGGCATCGTGCTAAACACATCCAGTGTGTAGGTCGCAAACGCGCGGAGGTTGTGCGGGGATTCTGAAAAATATATATTATTAATAGGATATTATTTATTTTCAGATAGGAAAATAAGGTGTACAAGTTATTGTCGCTGAATCGTGTACTGTTTAATAGAGGCAACACAGGCAGGAAGTGGATGAAACCCTGATGGCCCTTTACACGCCCGGAAGAACATCCAGGTTTGATGTAAATAATAGCGGATTTGTTTCAGTAGTATCATGCTGCATGGTTATTGTTCTGTGCATAATTCATTATCATAATTCAAACCTTATAATTCATTCAAAATATTTCCGCGAGAAACAAAAATGTTTTTGAATTAATTTGAGTGGAGACGGCAGTCCAGCTGTGTGACATGCCATATTCATCTAAAATTATTTCTCAACATTTTCTGTTATAATAATTATATAAAGAGTTATGAAATAAATTATTATGAGTGACTACTACATGGATAATATACTTGAAGTTTTAAGGACTTTTAAGGAATTAATATTAAGTCACTCTCTGAAGAAAAAAAATAATTAGATATATATATTTTTTCCCAACAGTGACTTAATATTAACTCCTTAAAAGTCCTTAAAACTAAAAGTATATTATCCATGTAGTAGTCACTTATAATAATGTATTTTTCATAAAACTGTTTATATAATTATTATTTTAACAGAAAATGTGTGTGTGTATATATATATATATATATATATATATATATATATATATATATATATATATTTTAACAGAAAATGTGTGTGTATATATATATATATATATATATATATATATATATATATATATATATATATATATATATATATACATATACATACACATAAAACCACATTCTCTTATACAAATTTGTTCTTTTATAGTTTTTCCACAGTGCTGCAGTTTGGTTATGCGACAGTAAAATGTTCTACAACCAGCCACATCTGAGATTAAAAAATAATTAAACCAAGATGTGATGGGTAGTGTAGAATTAAAAACAAACTGCAACACGAAAAGCTATATTGTAGATGCAAAAACCTCTTAATTTATATAACCAAATGGAAATATTTTGTTTTGGAAACAGTGTAGCTAGCTAGAAACTCTCTTTAATGGCCACACAAGTCTCTCTCTTCTCCCCACACATGGTTACAAGAACTGATTCATGCACAGTGATTTGGTGAGCTGAGGCTATGACAAAAGATTTAAAAAAATCTTTTGGCGCCCGAACTTAATCTTGTAAGGCCGAATACCGTCACAACTGTATGCGAGTAATGTCATAGCAATGTGTCAGAAATTAAACAAATACACACAGTGCTAATTCTTTAGTTTTACGTGAATTGTGTTGTCCCAAAGAAAACATTGCATATTAACCTTGACTTACCATTTCTATGGAAAACATGTATTGGTTACAAAGGCTGCATTTACACTGCAGATCTTGATGCCCAAATCCGATTTTCTGACTATATCCAATTTTTTTTGACGACCTGCTTACATCATCTTTTAAAAGTGACCCATATCCGATTTTTGCATGTACACTATACACTGCTGAAACTACCAAATACGTTTTGACCCGGGAAATTAAGTAAAACAGCACGAAATGCAATGGATACAGATGCGAATAAAATTATCCATTGTTTTCTTTTCACAATATTTTGAAAAGTCATCAAAACATTGGTCTCGTGCGACGGAGAAAAAAGAGGAGAGGCACTGTAGCCAGCCACGAGCACTTAAAACGATGCCTCATATCTCGTGAAATGTCTTCAAATACGGATTTATTTCTGTAACAACCCTGCATTTTTGCCTGCACTCTTCGCCCCAAACACTCAAAAGACATGAAACCTCCGCATTGCTCCACTGTGTGTATCCTTTCGTCCATCGCGCCTATAATCGCTCAATTTTTAATGACGGACGACTCGCATTTACTGGCGAATATCCGATTTGTGTGCTTACATGGCACACGCAAATGCACGTATCCGATTCATATCCGATTTATTACCATATATGAATGAGGCCTGCATCCGATCTGAGAATCGGAATAATCCATGCGTTTTTTTCCTGCTTACACGTTCACCGGTCATATCCGATCTGTGCCACATGAGAGGAAAAAAATCGGATTTGGGTCACTTGAACCATGCAGTGTAAACGAGGCCAAAAACACTTCACATTAAGGATTTAGGATTAAAGTTTTACCAAAGTTTTTTTTAGTGTCAATTTCAAGTGCAATTGTGCTAAGTTCCTGTGTAATCCTGTTTTTGTGTTATGCTTCACCACAGACATGGATCTCCCACCACCAATGCATCCTGAAATCCTCAGCGGTCAAAATCTTCGAAGGAGAATGCAGCGTTTTTTGCCATTTTCGGATCGCGCACGTCGAAAGTGTGGAACCACTACACTCAGCTAAGTCTGCATCGTGTCGAGTGCAACCATTGTAAGAGACAGCTTTCCTTTCACAACAGCACTACTTCCATGAGAGAACACTTAGGACGCAAACACAGCATTCGGGATGGAGCGGTACCCCCTCACAACACAGCAGGCATCCCCACCCCTGCAGCATTACATTCACACATTCAGTCTGCTTTACAAGCTAACAGATACAACACTGCAGGCAATGCTGCGTTTCAACCAGTACTACCTGTTGCTATTAAAGAGGAGCAGGTAGAAGTACTGACGGCTGAAATGGGAGAGATCAAACCTGCTCGGACCACGTGCGCACCTGACTGTGCGGCCGGAAGCGGTACTTCGAATTCCAATGCCATTGTGCACCAAGATACAGATGTGGGCTGCCTAATGTATAATTATCCTGCGGGGAGATGAGCAGCACTGCGGGAAGCAGTAGCATCCGCACCGGCTCAAAAGCCTGCAGCAGCAAGCGAGCTGAGGTTTTGACCGACCTTATCTTGGAGATGGTCTTCAGAGACCTTCAGCCGTTGTCTGTGGTGGAAGAGAGGGGGTTCAAGCTCTTACTGAGTTGCCTAGAGCCTAACTACCCCGTGCCGTCTCCATCTCTGCTTGGCAGTCTACTTTGGCATCGTTACCACATCCTCAAGCAATGCCTTCAGCAGCATCTTCAGGCAAGTCTAGCTTCTCACCGTCTGACCCTCTGCACCGAATACTGGCGGTCCGTAGATGGATGTGGGGTTGGAGGGGATGGTCAGTACTACCTTACAGTCAGTGCGCATTTTGTCGACCCTCACTGGCGCCTGGCACGATGTGTGCTCGAGACACGACCGATAGCAGAATTCAAAGGAAACCCATCAGAGAGAGGTCAAGTCAGTTTTGCAGACACCTTGAAAGGAGTCCTCACAGAGTTCCAGCTTCCAGAGGACTTTGTTTTCTGTGTTGTGCACGACACCCCGAGTGGATCTGAGTCCGGTGGGCAGGAGAATATGACCATCGATACGGAATATCAGCAAGAATTTGCTGGACCCAGCCATCCTCCCCAAGTAATCTTCCGGAGGGATGGTCACCTCTGCTTTGTGCAGGACAGGCCCTGAAACTATGTGTCCAGGAGGGACTTTGCGTGGAGACTGTGAGACAAGCTCTGGCAGATGCTCGCAGCATCGTCCTACACTTCCAGCATGATGTGAGCGCTTCGACAGCACTGAGCCAGAAAGCAGAGGCTGATAATAAAGAGTCTGTAACCCTGGTCTTGAACGACCCAGACCGCTGGACCACGGCCATTGAGATGTGCGAGAGTCTTCTGGAGCTCAAGTGGGTAATAAGCTCCGTCTTCAGAGGAGCAAAAAGTTGCAACAAATCTGGCAGATCACCAGTGGCGCCTTATACATGAACTGGTCCCTGTGCTCAAAACGGTTCGCATTGCGGCGTCGTTTTTGAGTGAGGACATCAATGGACCCATTTCAGCCCTGATGCCATGCCTCCAAGGAGTGTCTAGGCTCCTGGGACAGAAAATTGCAGAGTGTACCTGTCCAGTGGTAAGGGGCGTTATGGGAGAATTTCGTGCCGGTATGGACAAACGCTGGAGTCTCAGTGATGAAGATGCTCTTCTGGAGTGCCATGCCGTACTGTCGTCATTTCTGGACCCACGTTTTAAAGAGTTGCGGTTTCTCAGCCCACATGCCCGTAGCAAGCTTCATGACAAGGTGAAAGAGCTGCTATCCGTTCAGGCTTTCACAAGGAGCGACGGAATGAATGGAGAGAGAAGCCAAAGCGTGCAAATGGAAGAGACCGTGGATGAGCGGGAAGAACCCGTAGATTTTGTATTGGATGATTCTTTGACACTGCCTGTAATGGCTTCTTTGGATTCTCCTGAATCGTGCGGCTCAGCGGAGGAAGGCGACAGCGTTGAGCTGCAGCCAAGCGAGCCCTTCGTTGCCATTTCATCTCCAGAACAGGTCAATGAAAATCCACTTGAGGTTGTTAAATCCCCTTTCAAGAACGCCAATGAACGTAAAAGACGTTCTAGTGGGACCAGTTTGACCTCGCCGCTGAGGGGAGATTTACAGCACACGCCTCGGACACGAATAAGCCCTCTCCCACAGAGCATGTACGATATTCTTCTGGGCGAGGACCCTACTGAGCGAATGCCCGAAATTCACCAGCAGCTGGAGAATTACATAGCAGAGCCGCTCTGCAGACGCAGCCTCTCGCCTCTGCAATGGTGGCGCAACAAGGAGCATCGCTTTCCTGCGGTGGCCAGACTGGCACGAAAATACCTGTCCATACCAGCAACCGCTGTTTCCGCCGATCGGACCTTTGCTCCTAGGGAGTCTCCAGTGACCCAAAGAAGGGCCACATTGGGATCTAAACACCTTGATCATATTTTG
This sequence comes from Hybognathus amarus, assembly GCA_030378365.1. Taxonomy (NCBI): domain Eukaryota; kingdom Metazoa; phylum Chordata; class Actinopteri; order Cypriniformes; family Leuciscidae; genus Hybognathus; species Hybognathus amarus. The sequence goes on along the minus strand of JAQIUQ010006795.1, from coordinate 14,517 downwards.
TTTCTCCATCAGAACACTGATTACGTAGATCAACTGAAAGGTGGACCCTCTGCACGTGAAATTGACCAGTGGAACAATGTCATTGGAAACCAAAGCAGAGAAAGTCTTTACCAGACTCTAGTGTCTTATGAAAGTAAGGGTCGTGTGCCTGAGGAAGAGTCATGATCACTGTTTATTTTTTTGTTACATTTTTGAACAGTTCTGTCACATCCCACAATAAGCTCCTTTAATTACATGGTTATCTGATCACTGTCATCGTCAAAGGGTTCGAAACTAGAGGATTACGGTTAGAGATGAATACAGCTATACTGCTATGTGAATGAGTTTAGGAATAACACATTCCTTGTACGAGGAATTCGTGACATTATCGTTTAATATCGTCTGGTCTCTAAGAGGTCTGAAGGTTTGTGTAGTTAATGTCTTGTGCCTAATATAGATACTGTTTTACTAAATCTGTTTTACTACATTCTTAACTTGTCTCTACAAGCAAACAAGCTGCTGTTCTGAATGTTAGCTGGGCTGCAGCTTTGGCCATAGGTCATCACAGTCATGCAGATATCAGGCTTTTTTACTGAACCGTTCACATACTTTGTTTCAGGAACACCGCAAATCAAATTTGGTCAAATCAAAACTGTCGTATTTGTTTAAATGTGATTTGTTATTTCAAATTTTGCATATACTGTTACTTCAATATTATTGTCACTTTACGCAGTGTTGCAACCATTACTTACATGCATTGTCAAATTCATGCATGCATTTCAACATGATAACTTCCTCCTTTATATTATGGGGGATTGGATATGTACATGCATATGAGGTATTAGTAATCTTTTTCATACTTGCAACTTTAGAATTTACAGTGTATTCTATCGGTAGCATGATCAGATTAAAGTGTTGTTTGAAATACTCAGTTGTCTGGGAATTGCACATGGTAGAGTCTGTGTTTTCATTTCTTGTTTATTTGAACAAGTTTAACATTACTATAGTAAAACATTTGTTCAATTAGAACAGCACATAAAGGAGAACTCAGACAACCAAACACCTTATAGTAATATAAACAGTAAATGTGTTATAAATTGACATCAGCTGTTTTCAATGACAAATGATAGTAAAAATGCAATTTAATAACTAATATTATAGGACATCAAAAGGGAAAATTAGTTGACTTGTAAAACTATGTCGATTTTTAATGAATTGGTAGGATTTTACATTTTTGTTGCACATTACTATCATATAAAATACACCACTATTTTACTGCAGAAAAGTGATGGGAATATGGATTGATACATAAATCTGAACTAAGAAAAAAGATTGATTCCAAACGTAACCATCACAAAAAATTAAACATAACTTAAATTTTATGAAACCCTGTCATACTACAATAACTGGTCTGGAACATTTTAAGAACTTCAAATATTGTTAACATTTGTGCATTGTGCACTTTTCTAAATTTTCGCAGAACAAATAAACTGTTGTAAATTCACTTGAAGTTGGTAACTCTTTTGATGAGAACATTTACAATTATGCCTAATTCCAGGGTCCATGTTAATTTCAGGACAGGGAGTTGTATATTTACTGTAGTCTAAAACACAATTCAACACTTCACACATGTTTCTTCTGAAACACTGGGCTTCAGTTAACTTGGGCTTCAGCTCTGACCTGTGTTCCTGTTGTCATCTGGAGTTTTTTGTTTCTCCTGATTGAGGGGGATCTACGGCTCTTCACATCTCTGTTGAATTTAAAAGGTAAAGTGAATATTAATGTGCCATTTTGAAGTTTTTCCTAATATTTATTCAATGAATGCAAATGTGGGTAAAACTGTTATTATCATCTTATTGGTCAGAGATTTTTCTGTGTTATTCATATATGGATTGAAATGCTCTGCAAGCTTATTGTGGCTTATTATCGGGCCGGATTAACCATTGGGCCAACTGGGCACTTGGCCAGGGGCCCATGACATCTAAGGGGCCCTGGGCACCAGCGGCGGAGTGGCAATTGGGAGAGTCGGGAGTTTCCCCGGTGGGCCAGTAGTGTTTTGACGGTTTGATAAAATATGTTTGCACTAAGTGCCTGTCTTTTTATGAAAAAAGACGCCGATCACGTCACAGCTTGCTCACGTGAGCTTTTGATCTGCAGCGCTCGGACCCGAGTTCGAATCTACCTTCGCCGAAGTCTCTTCTCCCTTTTCCCAACACATATGAGATGTAAAATGTTGAACCTAACACAGGTCTCTTAGCGTGTTATTTTGCCAACGAACTAAAATCGAAATCATGACATGGCTTTTTGTGTTTATAAAACAGCACAAGACTTTAAGAATAGGCATCAGTGCTGGGTGATTTAAAGAAAAGTGTACACTTTGCTCACGCGATCAGGATGGTCTTTTCTCCTAAATACAAGCTCAAGAGTTTATTTCTTGCAAGTGAAGAAATAAGGACAAAAGTATTTAAATTTTCCTATTATACTTTTGAAATAATCATTTATATATAGTACATTTATAGGCTATATGGATTTTACGTCATAGGAATAATTATATAAATCATTATTACAGTACATTATTATAATAATTGTTTGGGATCCTAAAACTCCATTGATAATCATGTTGATAATGTAATGTAGACTGAGACTCAACTAAAAAGATGCCTGAGCCCTGTTTATTGTCCTGGTACAAATCAATGCGTTTTCTTTGTTCAACGAGCAGTTCATGGGTTGAAGCTCTTAATTTTGATCTCTCAAAGAGCACGAGATTGATGCATTTAACCTTAAAATGTACAAAATTTTAAGGACCAGGTGTGAAAATGCCTTAAGAGTGACAGGATAGGGTGATATATGAAGAGTTTGGTTCCAAAAACGCGAATAAACGCCATTTAAAAAAAAAAAAAATTAGTTACTGCAAAAATCTGTATTGTATCTGGTCAGTCTTGAAAAGTCAATGGTTAATTTTTCATAAAATGCGATATCCTCCGTGTTATTGTGTAAATGCAATACATCCGCTCAACCAATCACAACGCACCATTCCACGCAATGTAAACCGTAACGGCAGCGCTTTAATTCCGGCTACCTAGGTTTACTCATCTATTTTGTACTTTTCGATCAACAAACAAACAAAAAAATGAATAATTTTGACCGCATTGGTGAACCTGCGGAGGGTAAGCCATCCTGCATGGGTAAACGTGACATCGAAATCAAATCGTGAGATAAAGATGAGGCACTCGGGAGGAGGAAATGCCGGCTGTTGCTTGTTCTCACGCGACACCACCAAACTAACCCCCAGGGGATCTTTTGAAATACTTTCAGTTGTTTAATTCAAAGTCAACGAAAACCGAGGAGGACCAAGCCATTTTACAGCTGATCGCCATCAAAAAAGTTTAGAGGCGACATCCCAAGGTTGACAACAGCGATATGCAGAAGTAACGTTAGATCATGCTTAATAAATCATAATTCATGATGATGTGCTCATCTTAGTTAATGTTTTAATTAAGGTGTTGTTCATCCATGAAGTCATGAATGAAAAACGTTGAACTGTTAAAAAAACGTTGTTAGTTCCTGATGATATTAATGTATGAATGAATGCATAATTCATGCATTCATTTATACATGAATTCATGATAATTCATGACATGTACCCTTACCGTAAAGTGTTACCGAATATTGTTATATTAAAGCAATGGATTTATAGTATGCACAATAAAACAAATTCAATGTGTATAAAATTTTATTTCGATAAATTGCATTTTGAAAAAAAAAAAAAAAAATTAATGGATTTATTGCATTTTGAAAAAAAAACCAATCTGTTTTTTATAATAAATCTTTGAAAATCAAAACCTGGATTTCATTTTTTATTGTTATTATAACCTACAAATGCTATGTGAAAATTTGAAACAGAAAATAGTGGTTTTCATCTTCCCATTTTCTTGCAAATTCATCAAAATGGATTTATAGCGTTTTGGAACCAAACTCTTCATATGTGTATTATATTTAGCTTAACATCCCAAAATTAAACATTTTTTGATTGTGTTACTCCATGTATTTGAAGGCATGTAACTCATGAGTGTGCTGTAGGATGTAGTGTCTCTAACCTGGCACACACCTTGCCCTCAGCAGCTGCTGTCTTCTGTAACACGTTTCCGTCTGTCTGCTCGTGTTGGTGCACTTGGAGGGAATTGAACACCTTCTAGAAAATGATAGTAATGAGGATAATAGTGAATGAAGACAAATTCCACTAACATCTACGTATTTAGATGATGTGTATGCAAATGTAATAACTAATAATGTGTTCATGTACTGAAATGCAACATACAGCATTCTCTCCACGTCCATCCTTCTTATTGACGGCTCGAACCACGTGGCTTGAAATTTTTCAGCTTCTTCATGTTATAGTAATACTCTACACACTGAGCTATTGATTTTGTCTGCAACTTAAAAATAAAACATCAAATTAGTATTAATCATTTACTCACCCTCAGGTTTTCCAGACCTGTATGAATTTCTTCTGGTGGTCTTGTTCTAATTTAGGAATGACTTCTTTTCTGAACTCTAAATTTCATACCACATTATGAATCTGTTGAAAGTCCTTGTCATGGTCAACCAGAGCTTTCTTGAACACTTTTATCTCTTGAGCAGTCCACTGGTCTGACCCTGCCAATTAAAATGAGCGACATCAAGTTTATGAAGGACTTATGATTTCATGCATTTCATGGGAGTCCAGTTCTGCTCCAGGTGAGGATAAACCCTACAGAGTTTAACTACAACACACCTGGACATTTCCACCAATCCTGATGACCTTGATTAATTGTTTCAAGCGTGTTTAAATAGGGTTGGAGAAACTCTACTAGAAGATAGCCCTGCAGAAACTGGACTGGACACCCATAATGTATTTGTGTATTAAGAGCTTGTACCTGTGTAGTGGTAATCATTCAGAGGATGCCAGAAGGTCCGAAAATCTCCTCTCATTAGCAGTAAATCCAGTGCTGCCTGAAAGTTGAATAACATGTTAAACATCTGTAAATAAAACTCTGAGTGTGATGAATAAGCTCACCATTACGTTTCCTTGGACATCATGAAGGCAGTGGAGAGCGAGTTCGATGTTGGTGCCTCCTCCAGCTAGCACACTGGAACAACACATGTCTATAAGCTCTGTGACTAAAGCACAAAAATTATGTGTGATCAGTTTTAACCTTTTGCACATGCTAAAAGAAAAAAAAAAGCAGTGATCTGGGTTTAACCTTTATATTTTAATTTAACAAGGTTCAATTGTAATTTTGGAAAACCATGGTTACATGTTGGACCACATTTACAAGATTTTGCCCAGAAACCATCCTACATCTAATCTTACAATAATTTTTCAAATGTGCGTACGTGTGATTCCGAGAATGAACGTATGCACAAAAAAATGTGAGTACATCTCTCTTCCAGAAGTGATATTTATAAATTGCAAACGATCTTGAAATTGTGCTCAGCCGAATGGTTTCAGATCTCTACTTTGTAAACACCTAATGTCATTAACATATAAAAGAGCACCAGTCAGCATCCAAATCATTTACTTGAGAATTGCGAGCAACCAGAATTGCATACATTTCCAAATCACGCTTTGCCATGATGAAAATGTCAAAAAGACCGTTTTTATAAATATGAGCGTTAGCATGGATTTTAATGTATGCACAATTTAAAGCTGCAGTCTGCAGTTTTTCCTCTTTGTCGCCATCTCTGTTTGAAATCTGCAATTGCAGTTATTCGCGGAATTATCAACTTTACGCGAGTTGTACCTCGAACACGGCACAGCGTGGATGAACACAATGTTTGAGGAGAGTGTGAGGCTGTCAGTCACCGCGCTGGTGTGGATACTGTCATTCAGAATCACATTTTATTCTTTTTTGAAAGTATGACCAACATATAGTGGTGCACGATATATCGGCCGCCGATAAAACATCGGCCGATTTGGTAAATTTTTTATACATCGGTATCGTTCCGATGTCAAAATAGGGCCGATGTGAACAGGCCGATGATCATTCCTATGTATTTGACGTGCGTGTAGATTCGAGTGTGGGGGCTGGGATGTGCGCAAGTCTGTTTAAAACGGCAAGCGCCTGAAGACTGGAACTGGCGCACTGTTTTCTGTCAGCCTAATGCGTATTTTTGTCCCGCCAAAGCCATATTTGACCGGTAAGTGATGTAGATGAGTGACTGCTTCGCTTGTTTAACTGAGGGAACGAGAGAGAGTGAAAGCACCGGTCGCGCGCGTCGTCTTCAAACGGTCTCTCTCTCCCTCACTCGCGCAGGTTTATGAATTGAGTTGACTGAATATCTTTGAGAATACACGATGGTAAAAGTTTTTTTTTCTGAACTACTGGTTGTGAATTGTGCTAAAATAGCGTTGCCTTATCTTCTCTGAAAAGCTTTCCACACATCAGATCAGATGACATAAACCACACTTTCAAAAAACAAAAACAAAAAAAAGATTTACTCCATGATAAAACCACCCCAGTCATTCTAGAATGATTCATTCTTTCCAAATAGAGATATTCAAGTAATCTGGTGAAATTGTTTTTATCACAAATCACAATATATATCACAGAAAAATAAAATATCACAAAATGTAATTTTTTACCAATTTCGTGCAGCCCTAATCCTCGCTATGTGTTTTCTATACAGAGATATCGACATCGGTAAATATCAGTATCGGCAATAACAGCAATATTAATATCGGTTATCGGCATCGGCCACAAATTTTCACATCGGTGCATCACTACCAACATAAGAATTTTCACCGGAAAATGTCATCTGAAAAAGAAACCTCCACTTTTGTTCTGGTTCTGACATTGCAATAAATCGCACTGAATAAATCTGACAATCGCTTATAAGTTATTATATGCAAAACCGTGCAAATAGGCTTTATGCCGAGCGTCACGTGACCAAACCGAAAAACGGGTCTCATCGCATCCGCTTGTCAGAGAAAGTGTTAACGGCCGTAAGAACTAGAGCCCGACCGATAAAGGATTTTGAAGGCCGATACGATACAAATATTTTTGGGTTTTAAAATCCAATATTCTGATATATGGGTCGATATTTTTTACAAATTTTTTTTTACATTTTTTTAACTGGACATGATAGTCAAAAAAATGTTCATGCTTATTTGAGTTAAGAGAACTGATGGGGATGTTCTTTTAATTGTTATTCAAGCAATGTATGTCTCGTGACCAACTCAACGAGTGTTGCCAAAAGGGACAGTGTAGAGTGCCCTCTGGTGGACAAACTATACAACTCCAACACTCATGACATGGTTCAAGCAGTGTTTCGATCCGTTTTTTAATTTTTTTTTTATAAATATTAATTTATCGGCCATTATAACTGCCGATACCGATAGTTTGGAAAATGCCTAATATCGGCCGATAATATCGGTCTGCCGATATATCGACTCTGCCGATATATCGGTCTGGCTCTGAGTAAGAACTGACTACGATATCTATGGATTTTTAAGGTAATCAGCTAACCTACCTAGTTCACTTTGTTAATGGCGTTTTATTCCATTTAAATATCTAAATATTACTGTGAAGAAGAAAAATATAAAACTTTTAAATATCAATCTGCACATGTGAGGGACATTGGTTATGCTAATCTTTGCTCGCTCCTTTTAAGTTATCTTGAGTAAATTTCATGAAGCACATAAGTCCTGAACCGGAAGCGATGCGATCTGTTTTACAGAATGCGGAAGTTGTGCATAGAGGCTATTATACTTTGTTCTCAAATTTTTAATGTTAACAACGTCAGTAATGCGTGACTACATGTAATATCCTTCCTATATATTCTCCTTGTTTTCGCATGGGTCCGGTTGCAGTCTCTTATTTTCTGTAGCCACTCCGAAGTCCGAACTAAGTCTTTTGCATTTTACAGGGGTGAATCTGTTGTCACTGGTGATTGTCGTTTGAACCTTTCTGGATCCGCCATCAAATTGATAAGTTTCATTATATCAAGTGCTGTGAGAAAAGGCTCTAAATCTCCTCCAGCATCCTCACTTGCAATATAACTTATACTAGCCAAGATTCATTCTTTGTCTATACAGATGTGACTTAATGACTCAATATAACTTATACTTGCAAACTAGCTGAGACTCCTTCTTTGTCTGTACAGATGTGACGTAATGATGCAAAGACCCACAGAAATGTTATTAAAAACATTATTACAAGCTTACCACTTTGAATTGAGCTAAGGCAAGCAGATAGTTTTGAACACTGGCTGGTTATGTATTTTGGATAATTTTTAACCCCAAAAAAGCTACGTACTACAGCTTTAAGATTAAATCTGTGCGTATGCATGTTCTATATGAGGCCACTAGTGTCTAAACCTGTGGTTCTCAAGTCAACTTTTTGGGCCCCCTTTATCCATAACAATATTGAAAGGCCTCGAGACACTATTTTTCAATTGTTCATGATTTAATGGAGAAGGATTTAAAAAAATATATTGTACTCAAAATGCGTACCCCATGACAGCTAAAAAATGTATATATTCATTAAAAGAATGCCTATGGAGACTATTAATTTACAGATTTTTTCAGGACTAGAAATCACATAACATTAGGCTTTCTCATTTGGCTTTTTAAGACAGTTGTTGAGGAGGTAAAAACAAATTGTTTTGGATTATTTTAGTTCTTGTTTTGGACAGACCCAAATAAAGGTGTGTTTACCCCTTTCCTGTGTCTCTGTGTTGGTAGAGAGATCTTCCAAGGAGTCCAGACGAGCTGAGCAGGGTGTTCTTCATAAAGTGTGTAGAGCGTGTCACGTACTGGGGGATCTCTGCTTGAAAACGTAAACCCACGTTAATCCTCCTAAAGGGGACAGGACAAACTCTTAAGATCATTCAGTCAAGTGTACCCAAACTGTTGGCTGGTATTTATAAAAAGTAGTATTTTGCAATAATAAATTAAAGCTTTGTTGCCACACAAAAACTTTTTTAGAGACCTGAGGTAATATAATAAATAATTAATAAATAAAAACATCATTAACTAAAAACTTGAATAATTGAAAATGAATGAATTTATAGAGGACCTATTATACCCTTTTACAAAGTTTTTTAGTTTTTGCGGTCTACTAAAATAGTTTTTTTTAGGCAACAATATTTGTCTAACAATGCTTTTGGGAAATGCACTCTTGTTCAGTTCCTATATCTATGAAGCCCCTCCTTCCAAAAAGTGCATTGATTGGTCGGCTGGATTAGTGTGTGGTGATTGGTCAACCACTTTAAACATGTTTTGGAAATGTCACGCCCATGTTAGATCCGGGTGGAAAAAACAGCGTCTCTTGGTTAGTAGTGTGCAACAACACTTTATATTGCATATGCCTTGGATGAGAATTATTTAAATGAGGAATAATGTAACATACATTCCCTGAAGATAACTAAAGACTACACTCAAGGCGTTTCAAGGAGTTCAGAAACAGTGGGCACTGATATAGAGAATAAATCTTTTTTGGAGTGATTTTGTGCTTTGTAACTTTGTAGTTAGTTTTCATGCTTAAACAGTAACATTTAAGGGGGGGTTGACTGCGATTTCACTTTTTTTATTTTAATTAGTGTGTAATGTTGCTGTTGGTGCATGAACAGTATCTGCAAATTTGTAGCGCTGAAAGTTTAGTGTAAGCAGAGATATTGTCTTTTAAAAATCAGGAAGTGTAATTTCCTACAAAAACGACTCTTGATTGGGACTACAGCTGGCTTATGGTACGTCACTAACCCACACATTTGCATCAACCTCTCCCTCCGGAATATGCAGGAAAGGGCATGTGCATATTTATGCGGTCGAAGTGAGTTGTGTTCACGCAGCCGTCAGGTCTTCTGTGTTTCGGGCTTCCACGGACGCTATACTTCGACATCAATGGACACAATTTATGTTTGATTATATTCCTGAAAGTGTTGATCGTAATCTAGCTCTCTGTGCTGCGCATTTTACGGAAGACAGCTTCCAGAATCTCCACGAGTTCAACACTGGATTAAACGTAAACAAGAAACTGTTTCTAAAACATGAAGCAGTTCCAGTTGATGCAGCAGTTGTTGGGCCACAACCTGTAAGTAGGCTAAGACTTAATAATTTTAAATGTATTTTCATGTATAATTCCTGACGTAGCCTTGTGTTTTATTTTTTTTCAAATGCCAGCGCTGGCTTTGTAGGCTTTATGGGCTTCTGGTTTGGCTATTTTGTGTCTAAGACAATTTTGGACATTATGGACATGAATTTTGTATAAGTACTAATGTTGTAAATGTATTTTTCATATATATATGCTTTATGACTATTTTCGATTTCTATCAAGAACGTAAACTTGCCAATGCTGTTTGTGTTTAACATTAGTAGCCAGTCAGTTGCTATCGTTGCCAGTCAGATGCTATTGTGTAAAACAAACGTTTAAAGTTAAAAAATGAAGCAAATTATCATTCAGAAACCTTTATTAAGAGCCGTGTGTGGTGAGGTTCTGCTTGACTCGATTCATTGCGGCTTTCTCGAGTCTGATTCTGCCTCACTGATACTGCAGTCTCGACATCATTATTTACGTGTATCCACCGTCTATGGTATCCACATTTGGCATGCCCGCCCGTATATCGCCGGTAAAGGTCAATGGGCGTTAACCTTCCGGACAACGTGAGCGACAGTTTAGCCAATCACAACACACTGGCCCAACGAACCAATTTGAGCCCACTACGTCATTCTGAGGGAGTGTTTTCATAGACTCAGGAAGTGAACCACTCGTTCAGGGGACAGAGGAGAGCGTGGCTGACAATAAAGGTGAAATTTATGAAAAATAAGACTTTTAAAAAAAGAAAAAACACGGATACATGTTATATTGCACCCCATAAACACAATCATGCAAAGAAAAAAAGCAGTCAACCCCCCTTTAAGACAGTTGAAAATGTAACAGGGTTTCTGCAGGTTTCACAAAGTCAAATATAAGACTTTTTAAGACCTTTTTAAGACCATTATGAATAAAATTTAAGGCCTATATCATGAAAAAAAATGGTCAAATGGTCCTGTGATTTTGGAAATTTGTTCCGTTTCTGTTTTTATAAAATCCCCTTTTTCAAAGCACGTGAATGTAGGCCGTTTTATCTTTCCCGCACCTGAAGGAAACATCGTTTTGAAACACAGACGAAACATCGTCTGTGGTATCTGAGATACCCGCCAGTAACACAAAACCTCAAAACTGATTGGCTGTTGCATGTTGGTCTATTTTGTAGTTGTAATACAGTGAATTAAGAACTATAACTACGTAATATAAATGAAAGTGCTGTGGGATCATTTCAATGAGATTTACATGGACATAGGAAAATTAAGACCCGTTTAAAAAGATTTAAGACCTAGAACACAATTATTCAGCAAATTTAAGACTTTTTAAGGCCTTAAATTGTGATTTTGAAATTTTAGACTTTCTTAGACTTTTTAAGACCCCGGGAAACCCTGTGTAAACAAAAAGCATTATAGGTCTTCTTTAAAACAGATGTAGAGTGACTCACTGGCTTTATGTTGATGACTGTGTTGTCAACTGGGAAGGGGACGCCATCTGTAGGGTTTCAAAGTTACAATTATTTGGGATTTACAATTATTAAAAGGATCTAATAAATCGAACTAAAGCTGAAATCACAGGTTTAGGGCTCATCCGAGGGTGCTGGGTGGCTTTGGGCATGGCTGACACTGCGGCAGGGTTTTAGAGTAGAGGCCTGTCCCAGGACGGAGAGGGCTCAGCATGGGCTGAGGGGTGTAGGGATGATACCCAGGGCTCAGCAGGTGGTCTGACAGATAGGCTGGCGAGCGCAGCTGGCTGGGGTAACCAAGGCATCTCTGCAAACCCTGGGTTTCCTGATCCTGGGCCCACTGTGGTGAAGAAGAGCGAGGCAGAGGTGGACTGGGGATGATCAGGTGCTTTAAAGGGTCAGGACAACGAGACCTCTTAGATGCACCTTTACGAGTTTGTGGTCTCTCAGCCTATGAAAGATATTTAGTGGTTAGTGCATGATTCGGCTTTTCCTGAGCGGTGATAAAAAAGCCAACTTAGGATATTCACTGTTATCGACTATGACATTACTTGATGTGTAGAAACTTGGGGGTCTAAAATGTTTGTGACAGAGACTGGGACAGACACAGGCATGATCAGTGGGGACAGGTTTGTCCCTTTGGACTTTTGCTTTTTTCCTGATTTCCTCCTCTGTCCTTCATCCTGTGACAGAAAAATAAATAAAGATAAAATACGTTAATGTAAGTATTGTGCTGATTTTACTGAATATTAGTACAATAATACTGAATTGATGTCAGCACCAGCGTTGAAGCAGACGGCTGTGAATTGTGTTTCTCCTTTGTTCCAACAGAGGAAAGAGCTTCTTGAGAACAAGAGGGCTGTGATCTGAGTCTCTGCGTACAGATGAAGTTCTTCTCTATATGTTCTGCAGGAAACAAACCAGAGTAAAACTTACAGTGATTTTATCATAGACCTTTAGATTCAGATTATAAAAGTCTTTGTGTTAGGTCTACAAAAAATGCAGTGTCAGCAGCTATTTAACAGAATAGTTCACAGAAAATGACTCTGCACAAAACACAAACATAAATGGTCATGCTGTTTTTGTCCATACTATGAAACGCATATAGAGACTAGCAGCTGTTCAGCACCAAAACTACAAAGCAGCCTTATATAAATACAGTAGTGAATAAAGAAAAATATTCATAAAATATATAAATATAAATTAATACTTCTATTCACATGGCTGCATTAAATTTATCAAGTGACTGTAAACACAGTTTTCATATATAATAATCTGGTAATAATCAGAAATGTTTCTTGAAGCAGCAAATCAGCGGCATACCAGAACTATTTCAGAAGGATCATGTGACACTGAAGACTGGAGTAGTGATGCTGAAAATTCAGCTTTGCATCACAGGCATAAAAATGACATATTCAAACAAACAAAAAGTTACTTTAAATTGTAGAATATTTGCACTATTACTGTGTTTTAAAGCATTTTGATCAAATAAATGCAGAATTAGCATCCAAGATATTTCCAAAACACATTTACAAACCTTTCTGACCGCAACCTTTGAAACAGTAGTGCATATAATAATATATAATTGTTCCAAATGTGCACTATTCAGATATAGATTATGCATCATAATATTGATCTTTCATTGGTGGTTAATTTAGAGACATTTGTATTTTCATTGAAATCATACATTTTTTATTTAGATAAAATATATTTCAATATCCTTACTCAGTAATCATGACTGCCTAGAAAGGAATAGAAACTAATTGGTGAAAAGATGTCAGCTGTGAGCAGAGGACTACTGTTTAACTTGTTATTCCATGTGTTTGACAAAAGTAATGTCATACAAACTTGGAAACATGACGGTGAGGTGACGGTAAATGATGATGAAAACTTTCATTATTAGTTTAACTATCCTTTTCAGAACATGGATCTCTATTAGCTTAAAGGACAACTTCGGCACAAAATGAACTTTGGTTTACTACACATTGTTACCCAAGCAACCGTTATATGAGATTTGTTTTCATGATTGCTCGAAGTGTAAATAGTTTATAAAAACAGTTTAGCCATACATGCTACAGATAAGTTAGATATTGGGCATAGAGTAATGACAAATAAAAATCGCTTGTTATTACCACTAACAAGGCTCAAAATAGCCCCACAAGTAACACGGTAGCATAATAAGGGTCCTGACATTCAAACTCAAGCATTGAGAACTTTGTCAGTGTCCAGACAGTTTAATAAGAAGATATTTTATACACACAGTCAACTTCGCGAATACAGGAAGAAGCCATCTTTGAAATATAGCTCTACCAGTTGATCTACGATCGCCAATCCAAGTGAGCTGGTGAGATGTGAGATAGAGGTGATAAGGTGAGCGTGACCATAGGCAACATGTACATATTGAAGACAAGAAAATGGTTCGTGTTTGGTGTTTCTTCTGGAAACAACGGCCTATATGAGATTCTGCACAGTTCAGCGCACTTGAATCGAGCATCGTAGGTCGACTGGTAGAGACCATATTACAAAGATGGCTTCTTCCTGCATATCCAAGTTTACTCTGTTTATAAATATTTCTTATTAAACTGTACGGACACTGACAAAGTTCTCAAGCTTCGGTTTGAATGTAGGGACCCTTATTATGCTACCGTGTTACTGTGGGGCTATTTTGAGCCTTGTTCGTGGTAATAACAAGCGATTTTTATTTTTCATTACTTTATGCCCAATATATAGCGTATATACTGAGCATTATAGGCTAAACTGTTTTTAGAGATAAAACTATTTACATTCGGCAATCACTGAAAACAAATCTCACAGAACGGTTGACTAGGCAACAATGTGTAATTAGACCAAAGGTTCATTCTGCGTCGGAGTTGTCCTTTAATACAGCTTTTTAAAGTTGGGTGAAATATCCAACATCTCAAAAATGTTGCTTTCATTCCCATTTCTAAGTTGTGGAATCAGAGCTTGGTTCCTCTCCTGTTAGCAATATGTAACTGAACCAAGACATTA
>JAQIUQ010006794.1:0-15846 GCA_030378365.1 Hybognathus amarus | reverse complement strand
TACTTTGGTTTCAGTACGTATTGCTTATTTTATATTGATATTGCTAAGCCCTAATCTCAACATAGAGTTTTTTTTTTTTTTTTTATCAGAGCACAATCTGACTTTGTATTACTAATATGATGTACTAAATAAGAAAAGTGTCTTTATGTACCAATACTGGTTTCACGGAGTATTTTCGATTAAATTTGTAGTGACACACTGCCTTCTTCTATGCAGGTCCTTTGCCCTGCAATAGCTCCTACTTTGCTCTGCTAAGGTCTAGCTTCCATCACATACATGATGTTAATCAGCTTTGAGCTCAGGCTGAAGGTGGATCGAACAGCTGCTTGTAGTGACCTTTGAGTCAGAACATCCACAACCAACATCCATCATGACGCTTTCCTTCACAAACACGATTTGCTCACTCTCTAAAAGGAAGCAGTGATTTAGGTGCCTTGGCCGATATGGAGTATAGTTTGCGCCTTGAAAGCTTCATGTGTTCATGTGTATTTGCTTTTTCAGCCAATCTTTTAGTGACCTGGGCAACTGGATTTTGCTATTTCTGACCATTTTTTTTAATGGACTGAAGGTGGTTCTCAAACAGAAAGCAAGACAACTCGTTCAAGGAGCACTTGTAGTTAAAAACATCATCAGCAATGTGTTTGATGGAGTGGATGTTTTATGTTCGGAAAGCTTCCTCATACAGCTCATGAGCAGGTATCCACAAAGTGTTCCAGCAGGTTTTCGGGCATGTTCCAGGTAGTGTCCTCTTCTGGCATCAGTCAGTGCATCCAAGAGAATAGACATACCAATTGTTAATGACAGGAAGTGATGGTAATGAGTCCTGAGGACAGAATCATCGCTGCGGTCACAAGTGGTCCTGTATGTTGACAGCAGAAATTGCCGTAGTTCAGTTGCATTCCAGCGAATAGAGTTCGGTCAGAGGTCTTGGCTGCCTTGAAACTGTCCAGGTGTCATCACTGCCTTAGTTTTACCAACTTATTGCTGATTTTTCAGTCTGCCCTTTTTGCAACCTGCAAATAACTGGGCCTTGCCACAAAAAGGTGAAGTAATATTTTCACAGCTCCGAGAGAATGAGGTGCATGTGGTTAGAGAGGAAATTGACATTATGGTGTTGGTCCGATTATTAGGGCTAAGGTGTAGGTTCTTAGGTGTCAGGTTATGCAGTAACTGGATTTATAGGTGATAAAGCATTTCTTACAAGGTGTTCAGCTACAACCTGCCCTCAACTAATATTAGCCACAAAAACAGCGCTCGCATATTAATTCAGATAGGTATGATTGTTTAGTGTACTCTCTTGCATTGGCAAATCATGACATTAGAAATATCTACAACATTGAGTGTTGCTGAGTTAACAACAATTTATTGTTATTTTTTAAAATGTACATGTATTTTAAATAAGTTGTGTGTGTGGGCGTGTGTGTGTGCGATGTGTGTGTGTGTGTGTGTTGTGAGCGGAAACACCATCCTCAACTACACGGCTGGTACGCGGGATCACCGCCATATCGTCTGTACCGCGAATTCTGATAAGTCGACCGCGGAGGATGGCCGCTGATATGCGCAGCAGCAGCGATATCGCATTTTTTGATAAGGCTATACTCTTCTTTGTTTTGAACTTAACTGGATGTGTATTGTGAATGTTTTGACTTCAGAGTTCATAATGATAACCGACTGTTTATCTTTGGTGATGTGTAGCCTACAGAGGCTTCACACAGCACAGTGAATGAAGAAGAATCTGCAGAGACGCGTGCATTTACCTGCGTCTGTCTTTGAAGTCGATGAAAAGGTTGCCGTGTTAAAGGAAAGCGAAATATTTGTCGTATCATCATTTTTTAACCTTTCACGTCATGGGTATTTCCCACAAATGCGCGTCAGCAGCAGCGCTGGTCAGCATCCCACAGCGAGGAAGCCGGGGAAAATGAAATACACAGAGTCACGCATTTGAATCAATGCCATATTTGTCTCTAAGTGAAGCATCAGCTTAGGCGTTACCCATGCGACGCATCGCTGATGCAGACTGAGCCTTGAAAAGTGAACTCAAAGTTAAAAAGAATTAACATCTTGTTTCATTACATCTCTTTTAACGAATCAGCTTCTATGAATGTGTTCGTTGAATGAGCGAACGGTTCAAAGTCTGATTGTTCATAACAATGTAGCGCCGCTAGCTGTTTAGTTTCGGTTATTGGTTAAATGACCTCGTTTTGTCCACATCGATAAACTTTATTTATATAGCAACAAATGCATATAAATTAAATAAATAAATGGCGGTAATACCGCATATCGCGCTATTGAGCCACTTAACATTATCCCAAGGGAAATTCGATTAACCGCAACAGCCCTATCCTCAACAGTTCTGAGATTGGAACTGTACAATCCCTAGGGACAGACACACCACACAACAGAGACAGGGGAGAACAGGATTAATGCCAGATATAAAATTAGAGAATAGATACACAGATTGCAGTGAATTCAGTCTACAGATATGCTGCTATGATATTAACCAAATTGGCTATTCTAATGGAACACTAGACAATTAAGTTATTATTTGATTGAATATTTGAAAGTAGCATACATTTCTCGACATGATAAACATAATTATTTATTAATAATACATTTTTTAAAATCTTAAGTCATAAGAGGTGTTCATACTTACAGAATGGCAACAGGATATTATGGGGTTGTTCATCAGCTCATCAGGATCCCAGGAACATACATGTATGGGGTTCATCAGCTGTGTCGGTTCCTTTGTCAGGCACAGGCTTTCAGAGATCAGGACCAGAGGTAAAGGATTAGTTGGCAGTGTAGTGATGCATTTAGTGAAGAAGCTATGTTAAATAAATTATAATCCATTGTGCTGACTAAAAAGAAGTATTTGGAATCTAAATTCTGTTTTACAGTTTATAAGACAAAAAGATGGTTTAGCCTACCTACTTAAAAAGGCTCCAGAAGGTCTTGGGGTCAGCTGCTGCTGAATGGTGAGGGGCTTCACATGCAAGTTCATCTGCAGATCTTCTTCCCTTTGCCAACCATGATCTCACATAATTGTGTGGACTAAACTTGCTGTAATGGTGGCCCATTAGCATTTCAGGAACACCAGGTTGGACTATCTGTTTACAGCAAGGGAGTTTCTTTTGACTGTTAGAATGTCATTCATGCAACTGAAGGCTCTTTCGCATTCACTGGTAGACACTGCAATTGAATGGACAGCGTTAAGAAGAGGTTTGAGGGCTGCTGGGGTCCGGGATGCCCTCAGTTCCTTGTACTTCCCAAATCCCTGGATGCTGTAGCTGTTGTTGTAGTTGTTGTAGCTGTCCTGGATCTCATGTTTTCCGCCATGTTGCGAAAGAACTGTCCTACATTGATTTTTACAATCCTTCGATTGTCATACAGTGATACATTCTGGAACAATTTCTCAGCTTCAGCTTGAAGAACAGTCTGTGTGTGGGGGCCAGGTGTTGAAACCATGGACTCAAAGACCTGGATCTCCCGAAACAGCATCTTCTCTGCTTCAGGCAGTGTTGTGGCTCTCTTTTGAAGCATCCTTGAGAGTTCACTCAGTTCTGTTCAGGGCATCGTACATTACTCCAAGATTCCACACGAAGACACAGAGGTGAGAACGTCAGAGGAGTCCCTTATATTTTGCTCTCTGTTGAATCCCTGGTGACATCATGAGCAGCACTAGAAAAGTGTGTCTGAAGTGTTCTGTAATTCTCCCAAACAGCCTTTACAGTCCTCTCACTTGAAGCTACCCAGCGGATTGACAAAACACGGCCAATGACAAGGATGCGCTTCCCAACACTTTGTGCATGTTGATGCAATCTCTCTGGTTTTTGGGTGAGGCATGATATAAAGTATATAGCTTATCAAAAAAAATCTTGAAGTGATTAAGACCACTGACCTCCTTGAGAACATCTCCAACTGCCAATTCTAAGTGATGATTTAAACAGTGCCACACAAACAAGTCTGGGAATCTGGCACAAAGTTGTGTAGCCACCCCTGCTTTTCTGCCAAGCATCACTGATGCACCATCACATACAAAGGCCACAAAACACTCACCCAAAAAGTGGTCATCGAATCCATGTGTATGGAGGCATAACAACAATGTATCTGTGATAGCATTTGCTGTGGTCCCTTCCAGACTCCAGCAGGTCAAAAAAAAAAAGTGTCAGGTTCTGCATCAGCAATAGCTGTCCGCAAACAGACAACCAACACAGTTTTCCCACTGATCGTCGTAGACTCGTCAATCAATAAGCACACTTTCTTTGCATTGCGGGATGCCATCTCC
This sequence comes from Hybognathus amarus, assembly GCA_030378365.1. Lineage (NCBI taxonomy): Eukaryota > Metazoa > Chordata > Actinopteri > Cypriniformes > Leuciscidae > Hybognathus > Hybognathus amarus. The sequence goes on along the minus strand of JAQIUQ010006794.1, from coordinate 11,561 downwards.
GTCATCTCGGCTGCCTTAATGTGTGCTTTCGAATCTCTGTGGTCTTTTATTTTTTTGCACAGTGACAGCTGTTGCTTCGCCTTGTCTGTACCAAAGGCTTGAATTAAACACTTCCTCCATTCTTTAGACAACTTCAGTCCCCTCTCTGTCTGGGCAGCAAGTGAGGGATGCTGCTACATGTTTTGCAGCCCAGTTTGTTATTTTTGAAAATGAGCCAGCTGTTTGTGGAGCAAAAATACAGCATTTGGTCCCTTGACCAACAGTCAGGCCATCCGTGTGTTTCGTTACTCACGTTATTGTTGACATCGGCGGTAGCTGCACACTCCTCAAAAATGCTAACGCTAGCTGTTCCGCTTACATCAACGCTGAACGGTATCCGATGTTTCTGGTTGGACAGTTACAACCTCTGTTGATGTGTCTGGCTCTGGCACACGCGTTCTTTTAGAACCTTTCTGAAGCCAGGCTAACATAACGACTCACAATTTCAAACTCAACACACTTTTTATCTAACTTGAGTATTCGATTTCAGCAGTGAAAATCATTTACGGTCAGGCGGAAGCAACAGGCATCAGACAGCTTCTAATAGGGCTGAGCCGACTCCTTGCCTTTACGTGATTTGTCAAGATCTGAAGGAAGTCACGTAGTGCCCTTTAGGTAGTGTAGTTTATGTAACGTTAGGTGACGGTCATTAAAAATCTTTCTGACACGGACGCTTTTTCTGTCAGTGGTAGAGTACCGGCTACATACGAGAAGTAGCGGTACGCAAGAAAAAGTGCAGGTACGCTTGCTGAGTAAAATGTAGAAGTGCCGGTACTACGGACCGTGGGTACCGACCCACTTCGAGCACTGGGCTTGCTATTTCCATAATAGAGAACCAACCAGAAATGTCTCAAAATTAGAAAATTTAGCTAGAATAGGCCAAAAATGTGTTTTGCTGGACTTCAATATTGGCAGACCATCTATATTGATAGTAAGGTCTACAGTGCCTGTAAACCATGTGTTTTGTGAAAGGAACTGGAGAATGCCCTGCTCTAAGCCATGGTATGTGTACTGGCCACCACATAAATTCTTAATTTCAGAGTCTAGAAGGGGTTTGAAGCAGTGTTCCCGCTGTCTTTTGGAATTGTATGTCCATGTGTTCTCAATATTCCCAGCAGCTTATTTAGTGCAGCATGTGTTTGATTTGTTGTTGTTGTTGCCCATTCAGCCAAATCTTTGTGCAATGATGGTGTTTCATCAAAATCAGAATAATCAAGACTCTGCTATTAGAGTCACTGGAATCAGACAATTTCCTTGTATCATGCATCATCCCCAATACATCGCCTTGTAAATTTACATCCAAATCTAGATATTCATCCAAGCTGCTACTTGACACAGCAGAGACATAACACAGTTCTCTCAATAGACGCCATTGTTCTTAGGTATTTGGGATCCATAAATAAAAGTAACATTACAATTGACTATGTAACACTGTTATCCCAAGACATGTCTGACAACTCATATTTGAAAATGAAATATAAATTATGTTTTTAATTGTAATGAAGGTGAAAAAGTTTGTATTAATTTAAAAACAGGCTACTTTTAGTTATTCCCTCAATTTTAGATACTTTTTTATCACTTTACCCAATTATCTCTAATGAACATATAAAGAAAATCTAAAAAAAGAAATCAGTGTAATAATTTACTCAACTTCACGTGGTTCCAATCCTGTATGGGATTCTTTATGCTCTTAAACACAAACATTTTATTTTTTTAATTATTTTTTTGGTAACAAGACATTCGATATTAATCACTGACAAATGTTCTGTTCTGTATATTTATTACTGTGCCAGACAATTTACAATAAACCTAGAGTCTTTAAATCCAATAAAGTGGATCACATCATGACAGTTCAGAGGTTACACTGGCGACTGTTTGTCAAAGAAATGATTTCAAAATATGACTGCTGGTTTAAAAAGCATTGAATGTTTTAAGGCTGAAGTAAATAAACAAATTTCTGATGCATTATGAAACATCCAGAACAGACCTTTTAGGTCATCTGGGACAGTAGCCAGCTACTTTTCTGTCCCCAGAGTCAAAACTAAACTTGAAGCAACATTCAGTTTTTATGCACCACATATCTGGAACAAATTCACATAATACTGCAGGTATGCTGAATCTCTTAATTCTTTTAAATCAAGATTAAAAGCACTTTGAAAAATTAACTTAAATCAAAAACTCATATTTCATATAAGTTAATTATCTAAAAACTAAAATATATTTGTAGCCTATCTTTTGTAATAATAATACAACGTTTCATAGTTCCATGCCCACATAAATTATAAAAATAAATTATAAGGGCACACAGTTGCAGTAACTTTACACGTGCAGATTTAAAAAATGAACATGTAAAAACATACACACATACTAGTTTGAAATAGAAAGGTTTTCTGCTCGCACTTTGCTCTCCGACTGCTGTCTTGTGAAATATAGATTTGAAAATGGCGTAAATGCTACCGCGAGATAAAAGAGATAAAAGCCATCTTATGCACTACCTGGTGTTAAACTTTTTTTTTGTTTTTTGTTTTACTTTGGACTCAAAGTGGCCTAAAAATAGTCGGTCTGGCAAGGAGCTAAATCGTGACTTTGCATAGACTATGAATATAACGTGAAAGAAATTAAACCAAACAACTTGTAATCACTGTTGCATTTGCTCCCATGATGGAATATCATCAATTTCGTAATTTATTGTGGCCAAAATGACATGTATATGAATTCAAGGTTATTTTGACTTGTGGGTTACGGACTATACCGGGTAAAACAGAGATGGTGAACTGACGACTATTGCTTGCTTGGAAATTGCCCGTCTACTAGAGAGCTAGATCACGTCTACGCACAGCCTACACATATAACATGGCAAATAAATGAAGCCAAACACTTTGTAATCTCAATTGACTTTGACAGCATGATGTCATATCTTACATCTCGCTAGTTATTTAGGAAAAAATGACATGTAACCAGATTTATTGTTATTTAGGCTAGAAGTGGGCTACATATAGTCGGACTATATTGGGTCTATATTGAACCGAGATGTTGAAATGACGGATATTACTTGCTGGGTAGTTAATAGAATAGATTTTTAAAAAATATAGGTAATCAAACAGTTGAAAGTAGCCATTGACTTCCATAAAAAAAACTACTATGGAAGTCAACAACCATCAATGGATTGATTACCAACATTCTTCAAAATATCTTCTTTTGTGTTCAGCAGAAGAAAAAAACTCATACAGGTTTGAATAACATGAGGGTGAGTAAGTGATGACAAATTTTATTTTTGAACTTCAGGATTTGTTTATACAAAAAATGTACAAGTTAAAAACTAAACCAAGAGGACCAATCAGCTCATCACGCGGGGATATACACTCACCGGCCACTTTATTAGGTACCCCATGCTAGTAACGGGTTGGACCCCCTTTTGCCTTCAGAACTGCCTCAATTCTTCGTGGCATAGATTCAACAAGGTGCTGGAAGCATTCCTCAGGGAGTTTGGTCCATATTGACATGATGGCATCAAACAGTTGCCGCAGATTTGTCGGCTGCACATCCATGATGCGAATCTCCCGTTCCACCACATCCCAAAGATGCTCTATTGGATTGAGATCTGGTGACTGTGGAGGCCATTTGAGTACAGCGAACTCATTGTCATGTTCAAGAAACCAGTCTGATATGATTCCAGCTTTATGACATGGCGCATTATCCTGCTGAAAGTAGCCATCAGAAGTTGGGTACATTGTGGTCATAAAGGGATGGACATGGTCAGCAACAATACTCAGGTAGGCTGTGGCGTTGCAACGATGCTCAATTGGTACCAAGGGGCCCAAAGAGTGCCAAGAAAATATTCCCCACACCATGACACCACCACCACCAGCCTGAACCGTTGATACAAGGCAGGATGGATCCATGCTTTCATGTTGTAGATGCCAAATTCTGACCCTACCATCCGAATGTCGCAGCAGAAATCGAGACTCATCAGACCAGGCAACGTTTTTCCAATCTTCTATTGTCCAATTTCGATGAGCTTGTGCAAATTGTAGCCTCAGTTTCCTGTTCTTAGCTGAAAGGAGTGGCACCCGGTGTGGTCTTCTGCTGCTGTAGCCCATCTGCCTCAAAGTTCGACGTACTGTGCGTTTCAGAGATGCTCTTCTGCCCACCTTGGTTGTAACAGGTGGTTATTTGAGTCACTGTTGCCCTTCTATCAGCTCGAACCAGTCTGGCCATTCTCCTCTGACCTCTGGCATCAACAAGGCATTTCCACCCACAGAACTGCCGCTCACTGGATGTTTTTTCTTTTTCGGACCATTCTCTGTAAACCCTAGAGATGGTTGTGCGTGAAAATCCCAGTAGATTAGCAGTTTCTGAAATACTCAGACCAGCCCTTCTGGCACCAACAATCATGCCACGTTCAAAGTCACTCAAATCACCTTTCTTCCCCATACTGATGCTCGGTTTGAACTGCAGGAGATTGTCTTGACCATGTCTACATACCTAAATGCACTGAGTTGCCGCCATGTGATTGGCTGCTTAGAAATTAAGTGTTAACGAGCAGTTGGACAGGTGTACCTAATAAAGTGGCTGGTGAGTGTATGTGATAATAAGCTGATGAGTTGAATCAGGTGTGATTGATTAGGGAGACAAAAAAAACGTGCAGTGTTGGGGGTCACAATGTTACAATGACACACTCTGACCACGATGATGAAAATAGCTATTAAACCAGAGAACGATGATCTCTAAAGACCAATAGCATGCAATTTATCCAATAGAATATAGTGATCAACTAAATCAAAGGCTTTGGAGAGATCTAAGAAAATGGCACCTGTACACAGATTTTCATCAAAACTAGAAAATATATCATTAGAGAGTTTTAAAAGAGCAGTGGTAGTGGAAAAGTGTTTTCTGAAACCTGATTAAATTGAGTAAATTATTATCAGATAAATAACCAGATAATTGATCAAATTATTTTCTCAAAAACTTTAACCACACTATTAATTATTGATATTGGCCTATAATTGTTCAGAATTTGAGTCTCCACCTTTGTGCAAAGGAATAACTTTAGTATATTTCCAAGCAATAGGCACTTCACATGTATCAAATGGCATATTAAAAAGCACAGCCAATGGTGATGCTAGTACATGCGAGGCAAGTTTAATAGAACTTACCCTCAAGGCCATCAGGGCCAGGACTACTGCTATTGGAAAGCTTATTAATAGCCTGTTGAACTTCCATTGATCTAACCTGTCTAAATTTGAAAGAGCTTCCAAAGGATTGTCTGTTAAGACATGGGTCTGCAAGAAAAACAGGATGTTGGACACATGGTATTTGAGTAAAAAGCAAGGTAAAGGCATTAGAAATCACGGTTGGATCATTAGTTATTTCATTATTAATTATCATATTATTTTAAGTATTATTGGATTTACCAACTAAAGTGTCAACTCGCTACCAGAATTGCTTTGGGTTACTTAGTTCACGTGAAAGGCTATCTTGATAGTAATAGGCTTTAGTGTTTCTTGTTTAAGTTGTACATAAATTTCGTAATCGTTTGTGTTTCTCCCAGTCTTCAGGCAATTGTGTATGTTTATGTTTAACCCAGGCCCTATCCCTCTTTTTAAGAAGATTAATAAGATCACCATTAACCCAGGGGAGATGATGGCCTTTAACCTTGATGCATTTCCATGGAGCATATCTGTCAATAACTAGCCCAACCAAACTGGATTTGGTCCAAACCCTCGGCTGAATTTGATAACAGCAGGATACAACAAAAAAGCCTCAAACCCCAAGGAACGTGTCCGGTTCATTACTGGAAAGCAGGGACGTCTGAGTCGAGCGGTGAAATCACTGTAGTCAGCAGTAAACCGGATAGTTTGACCATCAACCATCACAGGTGTTTTCCTTGAGAGGCCCAGGATCCTGTCTCTGTCAGTGAGGCGAAAACAATTAAAGATCATGTACCGTGGGGAAGCACCCGCAGAACGCGGGCGGCCAACGCAATGTGCTCGCGTATACTCCGGAAGGTTGAAGGCCAACTCAGGAAACCATGTAGGAAAGATACTCAACAGGTAGGACAGTGCATTACTATGTTCTACTCCTTTCAGGTTGATTATACGTAGGTTGATCCTTCTGCCCTAGTCCTCCATTGTGATTAATTTCTCCTGAAGTTTCTTTAAAGCCTCAGACTGCACAGTTATGGCATCATCAGTGCGTTTCACTTGAGCACGAAGAGAAGTAGTAAGCTTACGTTGGAAGTCCAACTCTTTCGAGTGTTTCTCCAGTGTTGTTTTAATGGAAACAAGCTGATTTTCCAGACGATCAAAGCGATCTTTAGATTGTTTATCAGCTTCAGCAAAATTCTTATTAAGAATAGTTTCCATCTTCAGAGGCATTGTCAAATCCAAATTGAAAATTCAAAAGTACTCACAAAAGTTTCAGATTTTCTGTTCAGATTTGCGGTTTAGCTGTTCTAAATCTGCTGTTTTAGCACATTGAGCAGGGAGAGCTGTGAGAAGCCTAACTTCTACTCCGCCATCTATATCAGTGTTCTAGCAGCTGAAGAAATCTCTCTCACTTCTCTGTCTCTTCTTTCTTCTCTTTCTCTGACCCCCTGTTCTAGTCTCTTCTCATGCTCTCGTCGCTCTCTTTCTTTTCTTTCCTCCTTTTCCTCCATCTCTCTCCAGCACCTCTCATCCCTTTCAATGGCATCTCGTTCTCTTTCAGCTTCCCTCTGCTCCATCTCTCCACCACTTCTTTTCTTATCCTCCCTACTCTACAACAGCAACATCCGGGACAGATGAGGCAATAAGGGTGGGTGGTGTGATGGAGGGTCTGCCCCCTATTTCTTCATCCATGGCAGAATACCATTTCCAGGATGCTGCTGTTACAATAGCATCTCGTTCTCTTTCAGCTTACCTCTCCTCCATCTCTCGGATCAGCTCCACCACTTCTTTTCTTTTCCTCCCTAATCTTTGACGCTCTGACCTCAATGAGGATGGAGAGGTAACAGCAACATTCGGGACAGATGAGGCAATAAGGGTGGGTTGTGTGTTTGAGGGTGTGCCCTCTATTTCCTCATCCATGGCAGAATACCATTTCCAGGATGCTGCTGTTACATCCCCATCCTCAGTGCTCACCCCAGTCTGTGGACATTTCAGATCCTACAAATATAGATTCTTCCGATTTTTTTATGGATCAGACAACCAGCAGTAAGATCATAAAAACACAGCTTCAGCCATCTTGATATAGGATCTAAGACGTATGGACTATTTTTATGATACTTTCAATGTGTGTTTTCAGTCCTTTTTAAAGCTTGAAAGCTTCAGTCCTCATTCATTGCAATTGCATGGAAGAAACCAACCAGGACAATGGAATCACACAAGGGTAAATTATGTCAGAATATAAATTTTTAGGAGAACAAACCATTTAATAAACGTGTGTGTGTGTGTGTGTGTGTGTGTGTGCGTGCGTGCTTTATAAGAGCTCCAGCATGCTCTTGGTGAACAGTGTTTCCAATGAACTCCAGTCTGGCATGTCAGCTGTTTGCACCACAGTAACACTGCATCTGGTTGGGAAATCATATTTTCAATGCACATATGTAATTTATCGCTTTTTGTGTCCTGGCTAGGTTACTGTGTAAAATATGACATTCAAGAAGAACTATTAAGCCCTACTAAGAAATCCATTGATCCTACAACACTCCTATCATTTCCAAAACTTAGTGAGCTGCCTCAATGTCAAAACTTAATTAATTTCCCATATAAAGAGTCAGTGCCACAAAAATGGCAAAGATACTTCTCAATAGCTTTGGCTCATTTCTTGAAAAATACACGGACGTTCTCAACACTCTTGGTGCTTTTGCCAAAAAAACGTGGATGGTTCGGCACTACACCACAGAGCTCATACCTCTCCCAAAACAGTTCACTCATGTGTCAAAACTCAAATTTCCTTCTCATTTAACCAGTCAGTGCCCCATAATGCTTTGTCCCTTTGGCATTGTGTAAGCACTGCAAGTCAAAATGTTTAGATGTTTTGTCACTATGGCAGAGGACATGGAAATATCCTCATATCTACCTTTCATTCTTAGCCCAGCCCTTCATTGACAATGGTTACTGTTTTTTTGTGCTAACAGAATACAATTGTGTATAAAACTGAAAAAAGAAATAAGATTTTACATAAATGTATAGTACAGAATTTTATTATCATTCACACACATAAAGTAACTTCCATACGTCAAGAGTAAAAGAAAATGTATACTGCATAATATACTGTGAAAAAAACCAAACAATGAAAATTATATGCAGCATACAGTGCTAAAAATTAGAGGTGTGCGATACTGCTGAGATTTGGTATTGATCTTATACTAAAGTAAATACAGGGCCAGTATCGATAATACCGATATTCGATACCGATACTTTTTAATAATTAAAGTGGATGCATCTTCAACCTAATTCTAAATGAAAATTCATGACTTTTAATTTATTTTTGTGATTTGCATTTTGGGTTATTAATAAGTTAAAATCAGTACTACAAAAGCTTTTGTTCAGAAACTGTTTTATTCTGTTTTCTGTTTTATTTAAATAAACAAAGTTACAAAATTATTACTTCACAAATAGAAAAACTCTTTTCAAGTATCATATTAACAAAAAATGTTTCTCCTCTTTAGTGCACTTTTTAGGATTTTTTTTTCTTAAATAAACAAAGTCACAAAGATCTACTTCAAAATAAATATAAAAAATGTAAAACAAATTCTCCTTGTAACATAATGAGAATAAAATAACGTTTCTCCTCTATAGTGCACTTCTTTTCAGGATTTGAAAAACAAAAACAAATAAAAAACAATTACTGTAAATACAAAATATAAAATGTAAAAATTAAACAACACCCAAAGCCTTCAGTTCAAAGAAATACTCTCAGAATCCCCTGTGGTCCCTGTTCCCCTGTGCAGAAAAGAGGTTTTGGTTAGAGGTTTTTGTTCAGGAACAGAATCATGTTCACATTTTTTGCTTTTATTGCACATCGCCTGTGACTAATTAACTGTCCTGCCTTTGAAAAAATCCTCTCAGCTGGCACTGATGTTGCAACCAATCCCAGGCTTTTCTTTGCAAGTTTGCTAAGAGAGGGGAATGTTTGTGCGTTGTTTTTCCACCAAAGTAGTGCATCCTGATTACGAGGAATTGGCCTCTCTTCTGAGTACCTGCGCAGTTCAATTAGTGCATCTGTGCTAGTTGTCCGATGCCGCTGAGATGCAAGGACCTGAGAGTCAAAATTTTCCCATATCCCACCTTTTGCTGCAGGTGGGGATGCAGGAGCCCCTGCAGACAAGCTTGAACTAGTTGTAGGGGCTGAAGCAGGGCTGGTGGCAGGGCTGGTGGCAGAGCTGGTAGCAGGGCTGGTGGCAGAGCTAGTAGCAGAGCTGGTGACAGAGCTTAATCCAGATGTTGAAGGTGCTGAGGTCTCACTCAATGACTGCATTTCTGTAATGAGTCGAGCTTTAACAGACTCAACATTTGCAGAGTCACGGAATCCCAGGTTTTTAAATTCGAATGTCCAGATAGGTGCTGACAGCAAGACCATAAAATGTCTCAATAGCCCTGAAGCGACGTTGGCATTGTGCAGATAGCTCAGCAGCTAGCTTGCTACCTTGTCGGCTCAGAAGCTGAAGCAGTTCTCAGGAGAACTGAAACCAGGGGAATCACTTTCAAAACTGAAACATGTTTTTCAGTAGATACCTCCCTGGTTGCTTCTTCAAATGGTCTCAGTGCGTCAATAGAGAGACTGATAACAGACCATTGCTCCTCATTCAAGCAAAGCGAGCTCTTGCCAAGTAGACAGAGGACTGTGGTAACTGCCTCTTTTTGCTCCAACAATCTCTCCCACATGTAGAAGATAGAGTTCCACCTTGTCTCAACTGCTTGAAGAAGTTTATGTTCAGGGAACTTCTGCTGCTTTTGGATTTCTTTTAGCTTGTCTGCAGCTCTAGTGCTGTGGTGAAAGTAACTAACTATAGCACTACTTCTCTCTCTGAGTTCTAGTATGTCAGGGTGAGCCTTGATAGAGTCTTTCACCACCAAATTTAAAGTGTGTGCAAAACATGGGTAGTGTGACCAACCTGCTTTACGCACAGCTGCAACCATGTTGGCGCCATTGTCTGTTACAACAGCCTGAATCTTTTCTGAAATGCTCCATTCTTCCGCAATTCTGGTTAACTGCGAACAAATATTGTCTGCAGTATGTTGTCCAGAAACAGAGCACGTTTCAAGCACGTATGCCAGCATTTGCCAGTTTTCATCTATGATGTGGCATGAGACTGTTAAATATGCCTCGGTCGCTGTTGATGTCCACATGTCAGTTGTCAGCACAACATTGTCCACACTGCTTAATGCCTTTCTGACCTTAGAGGAGCAGTCTTCATAAAGTGCAGGTAGTTTTCCCTCCATCAGAGTTTTTCTACTTGGAATTTTGTACCGTGGCTCAAGTGTCTTTACAAAATTCCTGAAGCCGACATCTTCCACTATGGAAAGAGGCTGCAGGTCCTTCACAATCATTTCTGCTAGGCGTCTTGTAATTTCCACTGCTCTTGGAGAATCATCTAAGAGAAATAATAAAAATAATTAAGTCTGGTGTTAATGCATTTATGTGTAGTTTAAATATAGAAACTAGTATCCCTTTCACAGCTAACACAAGAAGGGTAATTATATTCAAATATCAAATATGACCTACATTATATTCAGATTATTTGTTTCAGTTCCAGTAAATGTATTCATTTAAATAACACGCTTCAATGGAATTAATGTATTTCTAGGTCTTAGCATAATTGTTGACTAAAGTAACAAATGACCAGTTATTCATTATTATTAAATAATGCTGAAGATGACAAAATATGTCTTTCATCACTCTTATCTACCTGGATATTCTCTGCCAAACTGAAATGCCTCTGGCAGTGACTTCTGCCTCTGAGTCTCGGCCGCGGGTCTGTCGGGGCCAGGGGGTGGGGGATTTTTCTCCTCCTCTCTCCTTTTCTGCAGCTCAGCATTTTCTGGCCTGTGATTTCTCATGTGTTTATACAAATTGGTTGTATTGCCACTGTATTTTACAACCTTTTTACAAACGGTACAAGTCGCCGTGGTTTCATTCTCGGCCTGAAAATACAGCCACACAACACTCCTCTTTCTCTCTGCTGCCATTCTCCGTGACTGACTGTGACTGACTGACTTGTCTGCGTGTGCTGCTGTTGACATGCGCATGCGCTGACTGACTGCTGGTGGTAGCGGTGGGGTGCGTCAGTCCTGAGTAGCGCGCTGAGTGGTGAGTCACGTGACTGAAACTTAAGTATCGATATTTTCACGTTGGTATCGATCAATACCGATACCAACGTTGGTATCGATATTATCGATATTAGTATTGATCTGCCCACCTCTACTGAAAAATATAGCTGGAGTTTCACAACTAACAGTTCTTCACTGGTCACAGTCCTCACCCTCCCTCTCCTGGCCACCGTCTTCACCCCTCCTGGCCATCTACACGCTGCTGTCTGT
>JAQIUQ010006793.1:0-18068 GCA_030378365.1 Hybognathus amarus | reverse complement strand
CATCATGGATGTGCAGCCGACAAATCTGCGGCAACTGTGTGATGCCATCATGTCAATATGGACCAAACTCCCTGAGGAATGCTTCCAGCACCTTGTTGAATCTATGCCACGAAGAATTGAGGCAGCTCTGAAGGCAAAAGGGGTCCAACCCGTTACTAGCATGGGGTACCTAATAAAGTGGCCAGTGAGTGTACAATGCATTCACGCGGATGTCAGAAATGCCATTTAACAGAATGGTTAGTAGTACACAGTAAAAAAAACAAAACGAAAACAATTTCATTAACTGTAATAATTAGTGCTGACAAAAGATTAAAATATTTAACCGTGATTAATCACATTAATGTCACATATTTATCTATTCTAAATGTCCCTTGATTTCTTTCTGTTCCCATTACTTTCTCATTTTAATGCTCTAATCAACATGGAAAAATGGATTGGCTTACTTTGTGCAAATGTTGTTTTACTGAAAACAATATTGGCATATACTGTAGTGTTCAATTTCACACTAACATTCACACTTGGAGCAAATAATCTTCACACTATGTGACACTGCACATCAATAAAGGGTGAAAAAATACTTTGTCACACAAACAGCCCCTTCTTAGGGCTCAAACTGGGCAATGCAAAATAAAATCACAAAATGCACATGTAAGGTAAACTAGGCCTCAGCCAATAGTGCAGATAAACCATGGCTTATTACTTTCTTTTTCTCAAGTTTGCTTTGAACATAGCACTTTATTCACTAGATGCTCATCAACCCAGCCTCTTATTACAGAGAATATGAAAAGTAGTGGTGCGTTCACACCAAATGCGTCGTCTACTGATTTCAATTTAAAGATGCGTTTACTTTGCTGTGTGAATGAGGCCTTTAGCACGGCGCGGTAAGACGCGAACACGCCTCATTTGCACGTCCAGTTCCCAAGAATGACTAATGATTTTATTTGGTGCATAAGACACAAATTCAATGGAAACATTTGGTAAGTTTTTAAAAGTAAACTTTCCATTTAGAATCTTGCTGTTGAAAAAAACAACAGCATGTTTTTTCATCAAAAGGTTCTAAGAGCAGTAAGGAACAGTTAAAGTTATATTTCCAGTTGAGCTTTGTTTACCACAGCACAATTACAAATCTTTCTCTGCCTGAAATTATCCTGTGCTAGTAGACCAATAAAGTGAACACTGACTAAAGAGGAAGAGCCAATTGCTGAATTGGTGAAAATCTGTGAGATTCGCCTTTAAGACATTCCAGATGTTTCTTATGCCATGAGTCCCTGCTTCAGGCCTCACACGAAAATGGTGCACAGTAAATGTCACACTGAAAAGCATTTTATTTTTGGCTATTCATTTATTTTTCTTTTTAAATGTTTCAAATAATTTTCTAAATGAGCTCAGCTAGCTAGAGATTCACCAGGAATAACATTTGTGTCATATAACGACCCATAATATCTCACACAAACAGCCAGATAATACCTCAAGCATCACTATCGAGAATGAGGGTCATTTTCTGGCATTTCACTTCTCTCAGCACTGATTTTTTACGCAAGTTACCCAAATAGGCTAAGAGGATTTCAAGAAAAAAAAAAACATACATACGGTAGTCATTCAAATGAGGAAGAGAAACCAGAGATTTTTTAGCAAGGACAAAATAATCTTTCAACAATGTAAGCAGCATCAGATCTAAATTATAACCTATGTAGATAAGAAAAATAAATCACAGCTAAGTCAAATGTGTTGAGTTTGAGAACTGGAACTTTTTGTTTTAGTGGTGGATTGGGTTTGAGTCCTGGTTCTAGCGTGTGAGCAGCATAATGCCATGAGCTCTAGCAGCATAATGCCATGAGCTCTGGCAGTTTTCCAGATCTGCTTCTGGTTTACATTCCTTTAAAGCTATAATCTCCAAGTCTCAACTCCTGTCCAGTGTAAGCACTTCCTCTCCCTTACCTTAACATGGACACAAATCAGAATAGTCATTCAGAAAAAAAAGAGGCCATAGTGTTAATTTAGCCACAGCTATGCAGCTTAAGCAATCTTGATTCTTGACCACCAGAAAAAAAAAAAAAAAAAACAACCTCTTACTGTGCCCTATCTCACTTATGATCTATGTTTCATAATCTGACAACATGAACACATCTGTTTAGTTCTCGCCATGACAACAGAGTTTGTCTTTCTGGTTCTCATTAAGAACCGAAAGGCAAACAAGCCTCAAAAGCTGTAGTGCGAAAGTGCCCTAAAATCTGTATTGTATCATTTTCAATATAGGTCAAGCTTTTATAAACACTAGAAAATAAATGGCAACAAATGACACAAAAAGACAGCATAGAGCCAACCTACAAATTAAGAAAACTGGGCAATTTTAAAGGAGCCATAGGGGGCTCTAAGCACTCGTACTGTGGCTGTGTGAAAGATGCAGCAATGCCAGACAATTAGCAAACTACTGTGTGCCTCCATCCAAATCTGGGCTTCCTGCCATGTTTGCAATCACAAAGCATAGCCCAGTGCAAACCTTAAACAGCTTTAAATATTCAGGCGACATTTGTGTGCTGCAGCTATAAATCCAATCTCTTGATGAAATGGTGGTGTAAAACCTGGTCACTAGTTACGAAAATGGAATAAGTGGTGAGTGGGTATTTTGAGAGAGGCAGGTGGGTTTGGCATCAGCATGAATGGATCTAGTTTAGAGGAAAAAGGGTTCGTTAAAATTATGCACCAACCAAGCTAAAATGGTTGACATTTTTTTAATACTGCAAATACATGAAGATCTGCTTTGAGACCACAAGGTTAGGGTCAACTCTGGTGACCAAATATTAATCAAAGGGTTAACTATATAAAACTTCTGTGGAATTGAGAAACTATCTAAGAAGCAGCTCAAATGGTAAAAAAAAATATATATATAAAGATACTTTGATAAATACTTTGATATCTAAAGCTAATTTGTATCATATGCAAGACATGTTTTAGTCCAGTTAGCAATACTTCCAGATCCCTGAATGTGGCAAAAAGGCTGAAAATATAATACAGGGTAATTTTTTTTTTAGCTTACTCACTTTGTTCAGAGTCTGAGTCTGGCCTTGCAGTCCCCGGAGCCACAGGTAGAGGCCTTGGGGGCCTTGGTTTGGGAGTTGGTGGAGAAATCTTTTTCTTGCCGATGAACTCCACGTAAGTACCAGGAAAGTCCCCCTTTTCTTGAGTGGTTTCATTAAAACCAGGCAGCCATCCGATTTCTTCTGGTCTCTCCTCTATGCCCTCTACGTAGCCAACTGCAAGTAGTGCACCCTTGTTGACTGTAAGAATGTCCCCTACATGCAGGTTCAATATCCCTCCTCCCTTTCTTTCTTGTAATAATATAGCGCTCTGTACTGATATCCTTCTGCACTCATTTTAATGGTAAAGTTCTGGTGTCAAAAAAAATGATAATGACAGTTCACAAAAGTTCTTTAAACCAATATTTTTACGAGGGGCAAGAGTCTGAAGAAAACAAGGTTTCATCCAAAGACTTTATGCCTTTATTATCATTAACATCCACTCGATAGTCTGTCTGGATAAGTGGATTATGTGAAACTAATAGTCCAATGATTGGGTGCACCTTCAAGGTGCTTCTTACAAACTCTTCCCATCTGTGTGAGGCCTGTTCCTCTGGATCTTACAGTGTCTCAAACCTGCAACACAGAAGAGAAGCCATTTTACACAAGCCACACAAAATCTATTTCAAATAGTAACTCAACTTCCATGGTGAAAAAAAAAGTAAATCTACTCCGTTACACATCATTTGATAGAATACAAACATGTACGTTCATATAATAGTAATAGCCATTTTATTTCTTTATTTTTGATAGTTGCTTAATAGCAACAGCAATAGATTATACATTTTCTGTAAGTAAATAGGCCTACTTGTATCCAAGTAGAACTAACCGAGCATAATATTGAGATTATTTACAGCGTAATTCTTTGTTTTTATGTCTTCTAACGATAACGTTACATTGTTAATTAAAAATGTTAAGAACAGTATACCTAAATTAACCGAAGAAAGGGTCAAATGGAAATAAACACTTCTTTGAAAAAATGCAAATAAAAGAACAAACGGCCCAAAAGAAACTCAAAAAGAAACTCAAAAGGGTTAAAATGCTGACAGAAAAACTCTCCTTTGAGTTTCATGTGACAGATTAACGTCACAATTTATTAATCGGCGCAACGTTAAGAACGAACGAACGAACATTCAAAAAGCAATTGAAGTGTAAGTTTATATAATTTAAATTCAATAGCAATACTAAAACCACAATTAAATTACATAAAAATCACACACAGCAGATCCATTAAAATCGAACTGTCTGTTATTCCTAATGACGACTACCATTAACAGTTAATTCAAATGCATTAGGCGTTGATGGAAGAAGAATGTAAATAGATTTATATTCATTTTGAATGTTAGGGGTTAGCTTTTTGGCTAAATGTTAGCCTTAAATAATATAACAGATTATTAGTGAACCATATAAATGTATAACTTACGCCCAATAACATTAGAAAGAGTAAAGTTACAACTTAATTTACGATGCTAAAAGCACAGTGGTGGTAGAAAATAAACCGCCAGTGTCAAGTGCTAACGTTAGTTGAAGTAGCAGCTAACGTTAACGTAAGTGGAGAGTCAGTAATAGAATTCAGTTTGGACACGCTGTACTGGAACAATCGACACAGCTAAAGCGATCCTGCCAAACCTCACATAATCTCAACAATACAACACACACCCATCCTAAACACATTGCATGCTTCATAAAACAAGCATAACTTACCGAGCACTGGTTAAAACAGAGATAAACTGAAGAATATCTGCGAACTTTAGTAAGTTGTAAGGGGCACGATCATGAAAACCAGGGCCGAGAAAATCTCCTTCGCTTCCCGTAACTCCAGTTTAAGCTGCTCTCCAACAAATCCACCCACCACGAACGCTAAAAACACTCCACATACGACGCTTCTTGAGGAAAGTAACATACAGCAGTGGGGTACATTTCAACCCGCTAAATTCGTTTTTTTTTTTTTTATTCTTCTCAATGATTGAGCTCGTTTCCCGACAGTAAAGCCGACTCCGCCCGAGTCACCACACACTGAATCCCCTTCAATGGCAGAAACATCGAACGCAAACCACGCCTTCTGCGCTGCGTCAGCACCAGTCCCCCTTCCCGCCCCTCTTGTTAGTTGTGCTTGCGAAGCAATGCGTTAGGTTTTATTCTTGCATACTAAGGTATTACTACTTCTGGGCAAAACTGCGGCGCGTAATTCTTTCAAACAAAGGTGAATAATATTGCCTAGAGGAACATTTTCTTCCGACGGTTCTTCAGAAAATGTTCCTCTAGGTAATATTATTCACCTTTGTTCTGAACAAGTCTCAGCCGCCTCATAGCTTTTTAACAATGGGTTCAAATGGAGACCGGAACAGGACAGCATGGAAGTTAGAATAATTCACTTTTTTTTTTTTTGCTTTCCAAATGTTTGCTGCATTATGTGCAAGATAGAAAGCATAAGAGTCTCATGCAATGTTCTCTCTGTATGTGCCTGTTTGCCTAATTGAATCAAGCTTAATTTCTTCCAGTCACCTTGTTTCTCTGCACTAATAGAGCAGAAGGTGCACTAAGGAGGACACTGTGAGGCAATGATATTGCAAAAATAAATTAAACAAAATAAATAAATAAAAACCTTGAACTGAGTCACATTCCTCTTAATTCAGCAAAATAAATCACAATCAGTTATTAACTATGTAGCAAGAACTAATTTTTATTTATTGTTTTATATTATTATAATTATTATTATCTTTTTTACAATAAGGTCACATTTGTTAACATCAATTAATGCATTGAGGTGAACTACGTTATAAGCCATATATTTTTATAGCATTAATTAACCTTTGTAAATGTTAGTGATAGTGAATTTAAATGTTCGTCCTATTGTTATTTCACAGTGCATTAACAAATGTTAAAAGAAGCAACATTTGAAATAAGAAATGTATTAGTAAATGTTGAGACTGACATTAAGACTAAATTCTCTAGAAGTATTGTTCATTGTTAACTAATGTTGTCAACAAATAAAACCTTATTAAGTTGTACCATTATTTAATTAAAATTAATTTCTTTAAAAAAAATCATTTCATAAAGAAAAATGCCATCCCACACATCCATGACCACTTGCTCTTTGATGTTAATTTTTATTTCTCTGAAAATTAATGAGATTTTCTTCAGTCGTTTCAAGCTGATAGGCGGGTTTTTTTTTCAACATCCATAAAATAAGTTTTAGTGGTCATATTCCAAGCAGGGGCCATTTCCTGTGTTTCATTTTACTGTGTCAGTCAGGATTCAATATGGAGTACACTGGGACTCATTTAGAAGGGCCAATCCCAGGCACATGACTATGTGTGGGTGGCCTGATCATGGGGGAGGTCAACTTGCAGAAATTCCCTTTGAGTAACCTATACGTCCCAAATACATTCTGTGCTAGAGAATGAGTTTGTCAATGTTAAAATGATAGCAGCCAACATTGCTGTGATATTAAAAAGTAAAGCAATAGAGTGATCATATAATATGATGTGAAAGTTCTAAACTTGTATTATCCTTTTTAATCTGACATACATCCTATAAAAGATGCAGTAAGTAAGGTTTTGTGTGTAACCACTTTGATGTAATTGTTCCCAGATTTTAAACCTGACAACATGAACAAAGCAAATTGTTAACGCCTATCAGTGGATACAGTTGTCATGGTGTGGTGTAGGCAGAAGATCAAACCGAGTCCAGATTCAAACAAAGATAACTCTGTCTGTCTGTCTGTCTGTCTGTCTGTCTTGTCTGTCTGTCTGTCTGTCTGTCTGTCTGTCTGTCTGTCTGTCTGTCTGTCTGTCTGTGTCTGTCTGTCTGTGTCTGTCTCTGTCTCTGTCTCTGTCTCTGTCTCTGTCTCTGTCTCTGTCTCTGTCTCTGTCTGTCTGTGCGATAGATATACAGGCAGGAGCAACACAAGGTAACATGAAACGTTGACCAACAAAGACAGACTGAACAGAAGAGAACTAAATACAAGCATGAATCAAACATAACAAGGTGGAAACAGGTGATACAGATGAACAAGACGGTGAACAGGTGGCTGATTGAGGTAGTGAGTTCAGGTGTGGAGACAAGAGGATCCTGGGATGTGTAGTGCAGAGGACAAAGACAGACTGGTGCAGACGAGGACTGTGACAACAGTATGTTTCAATTTTTTTGAATCAAACGTGTATACACCATCATACCATCCTATGTGGGGGATGCAGTGTTTATTTTCTCATATTAAGAAAAAAATCCTTTTCTTCCTCATCATGTCTTATCCTCATGAAAGCCATGCATCTGGATCATCTAGGTTGAGTTTGGCAGACCTCAGACATGTGTTTTGTTTGGATGTTGTGGTTTCCTCCTTGGTATCATCCATAGACTGGTCCATAGACTTAGACTTTCCATAGACTTTCAGTATTTTCTGAATGGTGAATTCATGGACACTAACCTTAGCCAGCATGAGAAATGCCAGCAGAATCTATTGGATTATTATACTGCTTATTCTTTTTAAGTTGTTGTAATGTAATCAGATAAACATGGGTTAGCAATGGTTTTGAATGTTCTTCGTTTGTACATATTCCACCTAACCAGGGTTTTATGGAAAACACTTATTTTGGATAAGTAAATGACCAGCCCATTCTCATCCCACATATACAATGCTTTTGCCAACATTTTTGCCAATGCTTTTGCCACCAGACTTTAGCGTCAATATGAGACACAGATATATATGAAGCAAAAGGCGATGAGCTGCTGAGGTCTGGGGGAGGGTTAGGCCTTCTAGTGGTCTAACCCTACCCCAGACCTAAACCTACCATAACCAAAGCGTTATATTGATGCTAAAGGGTGCCATGTGCATTGGAGTCTATACGCTTTGGCAAAAGAGTCGTATATGACGCCTTGGGATGAGAATGCATTGAAATGACACACACAATATAAGCATAAACTATGTTGCAAAGCATAAGCATTCCCCTAAAGCATAATCATATATGCAGTTCACTTCAGATCAAATTTCTGCTTGTTTTAAAGGCCCCTTATTATGCCCCATTTTCACAAGATGTAAAAAAAGACTCTGATGTCCAGATGAGTGTGTATGTGAAGGTAATTTTTTTACAGCATGTTTAAATCACTTTTTTGGGCTCAGAAAATCACTTTTTGGGCTCAGAAAAACACTGTTTTAAAACGAATGCCTTTGCATTTAAGCAAATGAGCTGTTGCTGCTGGCACAGAGAGTGGAGCCTCACAAGCTTGCACTCAGTGGCAGGACAACCTCATCTCAAAGAATGATAATATCAAAACAGACACTCTCAGTAGCGTTGTCCATTTCGACCCAGAGACGGACAATAATGCCTACAGAGCCAGAGAATAAGGAAATAGAGTGTGATGTACAAAGTTTATTGTACATCATAGAAAAGATGAAGCATTAGTTTTTGGCTAGAAAATTTTTCATGTACTCATTGACGAAAGTACATATCTCTAAATAGTGTGTCGCTAAAAATTCTGTTTCCTCGGCCATGTCAGCTTGCCTCAGACTCTTTACAAGCTACGGCTGCTCTGCTGGTGCGGGTAGGCAATGGAGTTGCTTACCATGCCAGTGACGTAGTCGAATGTTGAAATCCAACATGGCGTCGCCCGTATAACAAAAACAACATGTTCAATGTACAATGTTATCACTTTTAACAAATATTGCCATTTTAAAAATTGTACCAATAAGAATAAATAAAATACATCTGTTATATCACCTTTTCTCAAATTTCAGTTTAGTTCATCTTTAAGGTGGCCAGGGCAGTGAAGACCCTTCGGACGGCCAGGGCGGTGAAGACCCTTCGGACGGCCAGGTCGGTGAAGACTCTTCGGGTGGTCAGGGCGGTGAAGACCCCTCAGGCGGCCAGGGCGGTGAAGACCCCTCGGGCTGCTAGGGCAGTGACGTCACCTCGGGCGGCCATGTCAGAGGCTCTGGAACAGCAGGCACTGGCTCCGGCTCTGGAACAGCCGGCACTGGCTCAGGAACAGCAGACACCGGCTTAGGAACAGTCACTAAAACAGTAACAGCCACAAGGACAGACACAAACACAGAAACAGGCACTAACTCCGACTCAGGAACAGACACTAGCTCCGGCTCTGGAACAGGCACTGACTCTGGCTCAGGAACAGGCACTGGCTCTGGCTCAGGAACCGACACTGGCTCCAGCTCTGGGGTTTTTTTTTCTTCAGAATTTAGTAGTAGGAAATTGCTATTTGTATTACTAGTTTACTAGTTTTATGTGAAAAAAATGTAAAAGCTAATTCAATGCTTCCTAAAGATATCTGGTAGCATGTACAGTGTGAACGGCAGTGGTCCTAGTACTGAGCCTTGTGGTACGCCATACTGAACTTGTGATCGATAAGACATCTCTTCATTTACTGCTACAAACTGAAAACGGTCAGATAAGTATGATTAAAACCATACTAGTGCAATTAGACTAATGTCGACAAAGTTTTAAAGAATGTTTTGGTCAATTGTGTCAAATGCAGCACTAAGATCAAGTAACACTAATAGAGAGATACAACCATGATCGGATAATAAGAGCAAATCATTTGTGACTCTAATGAGAGCGGTACAGCCCAAATCCGGTCTGAAAACCCTCGCAGATTTCATTTCTTTCAAGAAAGGAACACAGTTTTGAGGATACTGCTTTTTTATATATCTTTGATAGAAAAGGCAGATTAAGAATTGGCCTGTAATTGACTAATTTTGTATGACCAATTTGCGTTTTTTAACAAACGGTTTAATCATAGCCAGCTTAAAGGTTTTTGGTATGTATTCTTTTGTTATCAATGTTATTATGAATTAATGATAATAAGAAGGGGATCTATGGCATCTGGAAGCATCTCTTTCAGTAGCTTTGTCGGTATAGGGTCTAAAATACAAGTTGTCGATTTAGATGATTTAAGTTTTCTCAGCGTTTGGTCGAGAACTGTTTTCCAAGATGGCTCCTGTCTGTATATGCAAAGTGTATTGTCTTTATAAAGTATATTCTTATTAAACTGTCTGTACACTTACAAAGTTCTCAATGCTTCGGTTTGGATGTAGGGACCCTCATTATGCTACCTTGTTAGGCTGGATTTCACACAATGCTTCTAAAGTCGTGCATAGAAGACACTCCACTCATTTTGTATAAAATTAGCCAAACTCATTATGACATGAGTATTCTGCATGAGGAAGCAGACAAAAAGAGTATGGCTAATAGAAGTGTGCTGAAGTTGGCAACATTTCAGCCCATCAGCTGCAGGCTCTCAATTGCAAATCCAGTCCAGGGGTTGGAAACCAAAAACACTGTTCCACTGATAGAGGCTGTTTATGTCTTTGTTGAACAATTGGCTTTATGCCCAGCTGCACTACTTCCTGAACTTCAGCCAGCTCCTTGTTTCCTGTCTGTCATTATTGGCCAAATTGATTAATTCAGGTGTGTCTGGTTATTGTTGCCATGACTACTGAGGTCAGACACACCTGAGTTAATCAATTTGGCCAATAATTGCAGACAGGAAACAAGGAGCTGGCTGAAGTTCTGGAAGTAGTGCAGCTGTGCATAAAGCCCATTTATCCCCGAAATGCTGCCTCTTTGTGTTGAATTTTCACCTATAGCACTCTATATGAATTACGCAATGTTAGATAGCAAGGGATTTACTGTAGTTCACAGAAAATGACCAACAACAACATTCATTCTATATTTGAGCGGAGGAGACAGACCTACAGGCAATATGCAAGTTAAGGAAATTACACAGCTGATCCCATCCACAGCTCTAAGCGTCAGGGGTGGAGCATAATGATTTAAATTCTTTCTGTTCATTAGCAGTTGTACTGTCAACTCACTTTTAATATGATTTATGTCTTATTGTGATTTATTATTTATTAAAGGTACTGTGGTGGTATTATGGTATGTATATACCAAATCACTGAATGATAATCATATGGTATTTTATGGTCCTTCAAGGCACTTTTAAAGAATACATGCATTATTTTACAAAATTTTCTTTTACATGCACAACAATAAATAGCACTATCATCTGCATAAATATGATAGCATTAGGAATGTTAGATGTTATTTATATTCCTTGTATAAATACCATCTCTTGTGTACAAAAATAACATTCCTAATGCTAAGCATCATCAGATGATACCACTATTTATTGTTGTGCAGCATCAGGTTCACAGGCTCTTCAATACTTCCAATTAGTGTTTGAGCTTGTACAGTCTTGTCTATGTAGACTTAAATTGGTTTTAAATACATATACGATTCATGATATTTTCACATTCCAAAGCTAATGAATCTTCCAAATATTGTATATTCTGAACAAAAATACCCATAATTACTATAAGTACGGGTATTCTATTTGATAGTCAGTAATATTTCAAGCTTCATATTGATAAACTTAATTGATTTCATTTTCAACACTTAAGCTAAAATCTTTTTTTTTTCTCTCAGAAATATAACTTATTTTTTCTCAGTACACAGAAATATTTGGTGTCTGAAACCTTATTTTATTTTTACCATTATTGGACAATGGATACAAGTACACTATCTAAAAAAAAGTCATTGTTTTTCACAATGCTTTACATTTAATCACTGGTTGTATCAAACAGATCACTGCAATATTTGTATATATACGCGGTGAAATTCTTGGTACCGGTTTAGAAAAGTAGCACCTCACCACACAGTATCCACCTCACCTGTTTGTTAGTTTTCCCCTTTTGGGGGTTGAGGAAAACAGGGAGACATGGATAAAATTCTGTTATTTTTATCAACCCAAACAAAGGCTAAACATAACATTTTAAGTCTTCTGAAGCCAAATAATAGTTTTGTGAGAGAAACAGCCAGAAACCTTGTTCACTGATATTCTTCTCTTCTGCTGCAGATTTTTCAGACTTGTTACATGGTGAATGGTCACATGACAGATTTTTTTCAATTTAGGAAGAATATGGCATCAGATTTAAAACACCAGCTTGAATAGTTAAAACCTAATTTTTCACATGGATTCATATCGAAAAGAGCACAGATATTCTACCTGTAATATAATTTTAAGTTTCAAAGAGGAAGGAAAATTAGAGTAACTTTTCTTTTTGTGGTGAACTATACCTTTAATGCACTCATAATTGAAAAATCTACTTTTAGGAGTGGCCTTAAAACACTTCTGTATCCTGAACATGTGCATTATAAATAAGAACAGATAAGAACAAGTCTCTGAAATGTGCCAGGGTGTTTTAAAGCAAGTTCAGACATGTCTGATAAGGAAAACCCTCATAATGTTGCTAGCTGCAGTCCCTCTTTCTCTATATCTATACCTTTTTAGGGCCCAAGCCCTGAAAGGGCGCAGAGCCCTATTGTTTTCCTTCCGATTATTAGGGCCCAAGCCCTGAAAGGGCGCAGAGCCCTATTGTTTTCCTTCCGATTATTAGGGCCCAAGCCCTGAAAGGGCGCAGAGCCCTATTGTTTTCCTTCCGATTATTTTTCAGGGCCCAAGCCCTGAAAGGGCGCAGAGCCCTATTGTTTTCCTTCCGATTATTAGGGCCCAAGCCCTGAAAGGCGCAGAGCCCTATTGTTTTCCTTCCGATTATTTTTTCAGGGCCCAAGCCCTGAAAGGCGCAGAGCCCTATTGTTTTCCTTCCGATTATTTTTTTTTTTTTTTTTTTTTTTTTTTTCTTTTTCTAGCGACTATTCGGGCACTTTTGGGGCCCTTAACATGCTCGAAAACTCTTGAAACTTTGCACACGGGTCAGAACCCGCGGCCATCAGAGCCGGGCTGAAGCTGGTACCCGGGAGTGGCAGGGCGGCTCGTCAGCGCCCCCTGGAATGGGGTCCGAACACCTGGTCCATAACTCAAACACACTTGCATGTAATAATATGAAACTCGGTACACATGTCGATAGCAGAATTTCATCTATACCTCGCGTTCTTGCTTTTTACCCCAGCCCAACAGGAAGTCGGCTATTGAGGTTTTTTTGTAAAACACACGCAATGAACTTTTAAATACTCCTCCTAGAGCTCTGATCCAAATTCGACGAAACTCGGTCAGCTAGAAGTCAAGACATTGAGGATGAAAGTTTGTGTGGGGATTTTTGATATCTCGAACGATTTGGCCGTGGCGAGGAAACGAAACTATGGCGAGAAACGTGAAACAGGAAGTGTGTCATAACTTCAGCATACATTAACTGATCTGGATGAAACTTCAGCAGTGCGTTCGCTGTAAGAGGACGATCACATGGATGTGACTATTGTGAGTCAAAGTTATAGCGCCACCAACTGGCAGCAGGAAGTGTGTCACTTTCAAAATGCTTTGAAATCACCCTCTTATTTTTACCCGATTTGCTTCAAACTTCATCTGTATAATGTACATACACGGCAGATGAAGACCTATGAATGGATTCTTGATATCTTTGAAACTGTTGCCGTGGCGACGCATCAAACTTTACCATTCTTTTAGGATGCATTCTTTTAGGGATTCGAACATTTGTCCATAAATCAAACACACGTGCATGGATTAATATGAAACTCGGTACACTCATAGATCACATCAGGCCAAACAACTTTCGTGCTCTAAGTTTTACGACAGTTCAAACGGAAGTCGGGAATTATGTTTTTTTTTTTTAAATAATTGTCCTAGAAAAACATCAAATTACAACCCATGCTGTTACCAATCACCACCAAACTCGGTGTGCATGAAGTCAAGACATTGAGGATGCTATATTCCGGACGGATTTTTGATATCTCGAACGGTTTGGCCGTGGCGGATTTTTTTGACTAAAAAAGGACACATAAAGTGTGTTATAACTTGGTTAGTTTTACTGACAGTTACAAAACTTGCCGTGTATATTGTTCTATTCAAGCCAAACAACTTTCTAATTAACAATAATAAGCTCAAACCCACAGAAAGTCAGATATTGTAGTTTGAATATGATCATGCTCTTTCTGAGCCTAGGCCTGTCACACAGTCTGTGTGTGTGTGTGATTGAGTCTTTTGACACACAGTCTCTGTGTGTGTGTGTAGGGGGAGGGGGCTTAATAATTTCACTGTGTGTCTGGCCTGCTAAAGTAAATACATTTCTTAAGCCTGGTATTTTTTAAATAAGTTTTTGTTTTTATTTTTTTATAAGTAAAGACATATAACCTGTTTAATTGTAGTGCATTGACAATAGTTTTATATAATTAGTGTATTAATTAAATTAACTTGGTCCATAAATCAAAAAGGAAGTGTGTTAAAACTTCTGCATACATTAACTGATCTTGATGAAACTTCAGCAGTGTGTTCGTTGTAAGAGGCCGATCACATGGATGTGACTATTGTGAGTCAAATATATAGCGCCACCAACTGGCAGCAGAAAGTGTTTCACTTGCAAAATGCTTTGAAATCACACTCTTACTTTTACCCGATTTGCTTCAAACTTCATCTGTATAATGTAAACACACGCCAGATGAAGAGCTGTGAAAGCATTATTCAATATCTAAGATAATGTTGCCATAGCAACGCATCAAACTTTAACATTCCTTTTTTTTGATGATTTTGAGTCTCTTAGCGGCTTTTGGGGCCCTTAATGGGTTTGAAAACTCTTGAAACTTTGCACACAGGTCAGATCCCACAGCCATCAGAGCCGGGAAGATGGTACCCGGGTGTGGCAAGGGGGCTGAGACAGCGCCCCCTGGAACGGGGTCCAAAAACTTGGTCCATAAATCAAACACGCTTGCATGTAATAATATGAAACTCAGTACACATGTTGATCTCATCGTTTCATATATTCATATATTCTCCTCAAGCCGGACAACTTTCTAATTTACACTCATGAGCTAGGACCCACAGAAAGTCAGATATTTTGGTTTGAAAATGTTGAGTGTCTCTCTGAGCCTACACTTCTGTATGGCAAGCCCTTTTAACATTTAAAAGCTAAGTTTGACTATTCGTAATTAACATTGTAGATATCAACAACGTCTTTCTAGTCGTAATTACATTTTGGATAGTTTGTATTATCATTTAAGATATCTGTAACGTAATTGTGACTAGTCGAAACGACAGATAGAGTATGGCAAGCCGTTTTAACATTTAATCATTTTAACCTACTAGTCTCTATTTTCATGCTACTAGTACTTATTTTTTAGATACTAGTATCTATTCCATTAAGTACTAGTACTTATTCATTAGCTACTAGTGCTTATTCTTTAGATACTAGTGCCTTTTCTTTAGATACTAGTGTTTATTCTTTAGGTACTAGTACCTTTTTAAAGATACTAGTACTTATTCATTAGACACTAGTCCTTATTTATTAGATACTAGTACTTATTCATTAGATGCTAGTCCTTATTCATTACATACCAATGCTTATTAATTAGTTACTAGTACTTATTCATTAGATGCTAGTACCTATTAAATAGATACTAGTACTTATTCATTAGACACTAGTACTTATTTCAATGGTGACTAGTAACTATTCTTTTGTTACTAGTCACATTTTTTCCAGTGACTTCTATGGTGATCTGTCATTCAGATATCAACTATTCAGTTCTGACTAGTATGTTAGTATGTATTCCAATTGTGGAATACATACTAGTATGTATTCCAAAGCAGGGGTTACGCTTTTTGCACGTCGTGCAGAATAACCCTAAAGGCACCAAGGTGGCGGTGCCACCGGCTTTATATATATATATATATATATACAGTATAGTATAGTATACCAAATATAGCTGCGAGCAGCGATGGAGGGCCAAAGCCGGCGGTACCGCCATCCCGGTGCCTTTAGGCACCGGGGTTGCGGTGCCACCGGCTTGGGCCCGAATCGCTGCTCGCAGCTATATTATATGTATATATATATGTGTATATATATGTATATATATATATTATTTTTTTTTTTTTTTTTTTTTTTTTTTTTTTTTTGTAGCGACTATTCGGGCACTTTTTGGGGCCCTTAACATGCTCGAAAACTCTTGAAACTTTGCACACGGGTCAGAACCCGCGGCCATCAGAGCCGGGCTGAAGCTGGTACCCGGGCGTGGCAGGGCGGCTCGTCAGCGCCCCCTGGAATGGGGTCCGAACACCTGGTCCATAACTCAAACACACTTGCATGTAATAATATGAAACTCGGTACACATGTCGATAGCAGAATTTCATCTATACCTCGCGTTCTTGCTTTTTACCCCAGCCCAACAGGAAGTCGGCTATTGAGGTTTTTTTGTAAAACACACGCAATGAACTTTTAAATACTCCTCCTAGAGCTCTGATCCAAATTCGACGAAACTCGGTCAGCGTGAAGTCAAGACATTGAGGATGAAAGTTTGTGTGGGGATTTTTGATATCTCGAACGGTTTGGCCGTGGCGAGGAAACGAAATTATGGCGAGAAACGTGAAACAGGAAGTGTGTCATAACTTCAGCATACATTAACTGATCTGGATGAAACTTCAGCAGTGCGTTCGCTGTAAGAGGACGATCACATGGATGTGACTATTGTGAGTCAAAGTTATAGCGCCACCAACTGGCAGCAGGAAGTGTGTCACTTTCAAAATGCTTTGAAATCACCCTCTGATTTTTACCCGATTTGCTTCAAACTTCATCTGTATAATGTACATACACGGCAGATGAAGACCTATGAATGGATTCTTGATATCTTTGAAACTGTTGCCGTGGCGACGCATCAAACTTTACCATTCTTTTAGGATGCATTCTTTTAGGGATTCGAACATTTGTCCATAAATCAAACACACGTGCATGGATTAATATGAAACTCGGTACACTCATAGATCACATCAGGCCAAACAACTTTCGTGCTCTAAGTTTTACGACAGTTCAAACGGAAGTCGGGAATTATGTTTTTTTTTTTTAAATAATTGTCCTAGAAAAACATCAAATTACAACCCATGCTGTTACCAATCACCACCAAACTCGGTGTGCATGAAGTCAAGACATTGAGGATGCTATATTCCGGACGGATTTTTGATATCTCGAACGGTTTGGCCGTGGCGGATTT
Organism: Hybognathus amarus; assembly: GCA_030378365.1. Lineage (NCBI taxonomy): Eukaryota > Metazoa > Chordata > Actinopteri > Cypriniformes > Leuciscidae > Hybognathus > Hybognathus amarus. Next base: position 1,027 of record JAQIUQ010006793.1, on the reverse strand, counting down.
TTTTGACTAAAAAAGGACACATAAAGTGTGTTATAACTTGGTTAGTTTTACTGACAGTTACAAAACTTGCCGTGTATATTGTTCTATTCAAGCCAAACAACTTTCTAATTAACAATAATAAGCTCAAACCCACAGAAAGTCAGATATTGTAGTTTGAATATGATCATGCTCTTTCTAAACCTAGGCCTGTCACACAGTCTGTGTGTGTGTGTGTGTGTGTGTGTGTGTAGGGGGAGGGGGCTTAATCATTTCACTGTGTGTCTGGCCTGCTAAAGTAAATACATTTCTTAAGCCTGGTATTTTTTACATAAGTTTTTATTTTTATTTTTTTTATAAGTAAAGGCATATAACCTGTTTAATTGTAGTGCATTGACAATAGTTTTATATAATTAGTGTATTAATTAAATTAACTTGGTCCATAAATCAAAAAAGTAAGTAAATAAATCAAAAAGGAAGTGTGTTAAAACTTCTGCATACATTAACTGATCTTGATGAAACTTCAGCAGTGTGTTCGTTGTAAGAGGTCAGTCACATAGATGTGAGTCAAATATATAGCGCCACCAACTGGCAGCAGAAAGTGTTTCACTTTCAAAATGCTTTGAAATCGGCACTCTTACTTTTACCCGATTTGCTTCAAATGTAAACACACGCCAGATGAAGAGCTGTGAAAGCATTATTCAATATCTAAGATAATGTTGCCATAGCAACGCATCAAACTTTAACATTCCTTTTTTTTGATGATTTTGAGTCTCTTAGCGGCTTTTGGGGCCCTTAATGGGTTTGAAAACTCTTGAAACTTTGCACACAGGTCAGATCCCACAGCCATCAGAGCCGGGCTGAAGATGGTACCCGGGTGTGGCAAGGGGGCTAGACAGCGCCCCCTGGAACGGGGTCCAAAAACTTGGTCCATAAATCAAACACGCTTGCATGTAATAATATGAAACTCAGTACACATGTTGATCTCATCGTTTCATACACTCCAATATACTTTTCTTAGCAATACGTAACTGAATGAAAAGTATATTTG
>JAQIUQ010006791.1:20000-34068 GCA_030378365.1 Hybognathus amarus | reverse complement strand
GATGTACCTTCGTTCAGTTACGTATTGCTGAAATAAATAAGAAATCAATACTTCTATTCATCAAGGATGAGTTACATTGATCAAAAGTTACAGTAAAGACATTTATAATGTTAGAAAAGATTCTAATTAAATAAATGCTGTTCTTTGAACTTTCTATTCATCAAAGAATCCTGAAATAAAAATGTAAAAAACTGTTTCAACATGGATAATAATCATACATGTTTTTGGAGCATTAAATCATCATATTAGAGTGATTTGTGAAGGATCATGTGACACTGAAGACTGGAGTGATGCTGAAAATTCAGGGAATAAATTACATTTAATATATATTAACATAAAAAAGTCATTTTAAATTGTCATAATATTTCACAATAATACTGTGTTTTTTGTGTATTTTTTATCAAAAAATTGCAGCCTTGGTGAGCAGAAAAGACTTCTTTTAAAAACATAAAAAATCTTACCGACCTTAAACTTTTGAGCCGGTAGTGTATATATACCTATATATGTTAACTCAAGTTGAATTTGATCACTTCCAGCCATTGTATTACCCACAATACCTTTTGTTGGGTAATCATGGATTATGCAGATCTGTAACGTGCGATCCATATAAATGCATTCATCTCGCACTAGAAGTGATGATGCCTCTCAAATCTTACACCACATTAATCACGTAATGATCTTCAAGTACGGATTAGCTCATTTTATTGAGTTATCATGGAATCTGAGGATGTGCCGCTGCTCATATTAATAGCGTCTTATGCTTCATTTATCAGCTGCCATATGTTCGCTACAAATCTAAAAAAGATATGCCATGCTTCTGAACAAATGTTTGACCGTATCAAAAAATGGAACAAGCCTAGACGATGATTCAAGGGCTATACTTTGTGATGCATGACAGTATTATGCTGGCACAATGTATCAGGCAGCCTGACAAATGCAAGATTCTCTGCATGGCTTGTGCACATGATAGGCCAGCTGTTGCCTTTGCCAAAGAGTTACAGTTCACCAGGGTCACATGCTGAGGGGCTCCAAAAACTAATGCTTATGCTTCTAGTTAGATCGTCACCATTTCGTCTTTATACCGTATCTTTGTAACAAAGCAATGTTTTCTTAGTGTGACTGTGTGTGCAAATGTCTCTCACACTTCAAGTGGGCGAGATACGGCCTTTGCAAATTGCGTATTTTGCTCAACAAAGACTGTATTATATATGCTGGAAAACGGTGATTTGAAGTAAATAAATATGCACAATGGGCGGTAAACAGACCGATTGTGTTCTCAGATCACGGACAGCGGTTGAACTTGGCAGTTTTGTCAAGAGAATAGAAAGTATGTGTTAAAGGCTCCATCATGACTCCATCATCTCATGTGTTTGATGAGATTGCTGCGTTTTGTTTTGGCCGGTCGGTGATCATACGGGGTGAAGATGCACAATGCTGTAATAAATGCATCCCCGAAACACAGAGTCCTCAGGGAAAGTGAAGTGCCCGGCAGAAATGCTTTTCAAATATCCATCCAGTCAAAGGTTTTGTTAGTCGCCGCAGTCATATCTGGCTCCATTCACACCTCAATAACGGGAACATGAAGCTGCAATATTTGACTTTCTCAAAACAGCTGGTTTAGGGGGCAGCCCTCGAGTTTCGATGGTCTGAATTCGTGATTGAAGAGAATATACCTCACAGGCGAAATTAGATTCCCCAATCACAACAAGCTAATCATCTAGAGTTAACAAGATCTCCAGCTGAGGATGAATTTTGATGAGGAACGGCTCAGCAGAGAGTGAAATATCTCAAGCTTCAGGACATCTTGGACTGTAATCTCTCTCTCGTTCTCCCTCTAAAAGCTGGATTTTAAAGGAACGTTCCGGGTTCAATACAAGTTAAGCTCTATCAACAGCTTTCATGGGATTGTGTGGATTACCAATGAAGATCATTTCGCCTCACCCTCAGGTTATAAAAAGAGCAAAAATCATAGTTACAGTAAAGCACGTGCACTGCAAGTGCTTGAGGACAGGCAGTCAACATTAAAGGGGTGGTTGATTGCGATTTCACTTTTTTCATTTTAAATAGTGTGTAATGTTGCTGTTGGTGCATGAATAGTATCTGCAAAGTTGCAGCGCTTGAAAGTTCAATGTAAGCAGAGATATCGTCTTTTAAAAATCAGGAAGTTTAATGCCTACAAAAACGACTTCGATTGGGACTACAATGGGTTTTAGACGTCACTAACCCATACATTTACATCAATACCCTCCCTCCGGAATATGCAAAAATGGGCATGGCCATATCTCTGCAGCTTGTCGAAAGTGTGTTATGTTCACCCAGCTGTCAGGTCTTCTGTGCTCGGGCTTCCCACGGTCATTGTAAGTTCGTCAACAATGGATACACAATTTGGCTACCTTTATGGACAGACCGGTATGAGAACTGAAATCATAACCTAAAACATTATAGAACGGTCTAACTGGTATAACTTCACAGCAGAGGTTAAGAGCAAAAAAGATAAGCTTGTTGATCTTTGAGGGGCTTAACTGACTGGGGGCGTCCACACAGTTTAATCCAAAGACAACACTTGTAGGATTAACTTAGAGTTTGGTATAAGGGAAAGGGGCACCCTCCAACCTCTTGGGAAAACACGTATCTGTATTACAAATGCCCAAGGCACAATATTTAACCATATTTTTGATACAGCTGCGCGGTAATAGCCTGCAGAGACCAAAATATCAAGACGCCTGTGTTGAAAGCCAATGGAGCGCTGTGAAAAAGTGTCGGACCTCTGTGGGGAGCTCGTTCTTGGCTGCGGCTGTGATTGGTCAGATCTACATTCTCGAGGCGTGGCTTAGCCAACAGGCGAATGCAATCGTTATTTAGCTCACTGTGATGCGCAGTTACGGAAGACAGCTTCCAGAATCTCCACAGAATTCAGACACCGGATTCAACAAAGAAACTGTTACTAAAACATGAAGCAGTTCCGAACTTTAAAACCAGAGACAGCAGTTGTTGGGCCACAACCTGTAAGTAGGCGAAGCTTAAACATTTAAATGCGTTTTCAGACGTAATGTTAATATTTTAGTTTGATCATATGCCAGCGCTGGCTTTATAGCCACTTAGTTATGCTATTTTGATATCTACCGACAAATGCGTACAAACATTTTGGACCTGAATTTGTATATGTACTAAGTTTGTAAATGTATTTATCATGTATATATACACTTTATGACGTTACCTTTCGATTTGATCAAGAACGTAAACCAATGCCAGGACGCTGTTTGTATATATAGTAGCCAGTTATTTCGATGCTATTTTGTCTAAGACAAACGTGTATAAAGTTAAAAAAATATAGGCAAATTACCATTCAGAAACGTTTTGTAAGAGCCGTTTGTTGTGAGGTTCTGCTTGCCTCTCTTCATCGCCGCTTTCTGGGTCTGAATCTGGCTCATACTGCAGTATCGACACCATTTTGTGCATTTGACAGGAACACATATGCAACTTTCGCCCGTAAAGGTAATGGACGTGAAGTATCCAGACAATGTGCGCTACAGTTTAGCCAATCACCACACACCGGCCCAAACTAACCAATCTGAGCCCACTGCCTGTTTCTGAGGGAGTGGTTTCATGCAGACTCAGGAAGTCAACCGGTCATTCAAATGATAGAGGAGAGTGCGGCTTCAATAAAGGTGAAATTTATGAGAAAAATAACACTTTAAAAAAAAGAAAAGACATGAATACATGTTATATTGCACCCCATAAACACAATCATGCAAAGAAAAAAAGCAGTAAACCACCCCTTTGAAATATTTTCATTATGGTTCAATGTGTATAGCACCATGGTATCTTTTGAAGGATAATGTTAGCTTTGAGAGTCGTCACTTCTGTAGTTTAAAGCATCATTTAATTTGAAGTAATTGGCCCTCATGAGGACCAGTGAGGTCAGGCAGGACAAGGGGGATTTAATAGTTGAACATCTGCAACACCCAACTATCCTGTTCCTAAGCTGCTCCTAAAATACCAGCTCAGCAAAATCTTACTCAAAATGTTTGAGCATCAGTAGTTCACAGGGGAGTGTGTGTGAAGCTGTGTGACTAGGGAACTGCAAAAAGAAACCTTTGTTATTGAGGCTGCCCTGCCTGGGCAGAGGACATGCAGGGAACTGGAGGAGTGAAACTCTGTTTTGTGGACCGATGAATCCAAATTTGAAGGAAAATGTCGTCTTTTTAATACTTTGGAAACAGTTTAAGCTTTGATATTTTTGTACTTTCGGAACAATGTGTCCATTCACAGTAATATCGTGAAATTATTACTTACATTATTACACAATTTAAAATGTAATTTATTCCTTTGAATTTAATCAAAACGTATCAAAACGAACCATAAATGTCGACTTAAAAAGTTCTTATCACCACATGAAATGTGAGAGACTTCATCTTTAATCTGTGTTTTGTATTGTATGTGTTGCGTTTATAATGCTTGTCCATCATCAGCATGGCTCCCATGTAATGTTTTCATCTCACATTTCAGACGAAGCTTTCTTTCTTTTTTTCTTTTTTTTCTGTCTGGCTGTTTGTTTTGCAGCCCTCTACGTCTTAACCCGCAGAGTAATCGGGATAAGGTGCCAACCCCAAGGTTAGCACCACATCATATTTCCTTTGCAATCATCTTGCCTGAGCGTCATTCCAGAACACGCATCCGCTGAATACCGAGTTCCCGTTTATTTATAGTCCCCCGCACACGCACTCCTCCTTTGAGAATATCCTGATATCCTGCGAACACTTCACACCTGCTCCTGCTTCCATTTGAATATCTGGACCCTCCAGGATATTTTGGATATCACTGTTTATATTCATATTTTGTTTGTTCCCCCAGACAGCCTCAAAGGATCTCACATCAAGGGTGTTTCTGGCCTTTTAACACAGAATGATGGAGGATGGAAACCAGATTTAAACTGGCATCTCCCATTTGAGCAGTACAGCTAAATCTCATGCGTATCTGTTTTATTGGCTTCTATGGATCACACATCCAAAGCAAAAGCAACAAACATTTTAACTACTTTGAATAGCTATCTAGTTGTCATGTAGAGAACAATTATGATGTGACATTGTAGTGCTATCAATTTTTCAGTGAGTATAATTAAAACTGATATATAAATTCAGAAAATAAAGTAGAAAATATTCTAAATTTTAAAGTTAACTTTTAATATCATTTTTTTTTTCAGATAGCACTTGTACGTCTGTAATATGTCTGCTAGAGATCTGGAAAACATCTGCAGTGTATATGAGCCATTCCACCAAAAGGGTGACATTTCTGTCCCAGGACATTATATGTATAAAATTGCATGAAAATTAACTCTAAAATGCAATTTATTATTAAGCAAAATGTCATGCACATTAAGCTAATGACAAATTTAAAACCTATAATTAAAAACATTAATAAAAGCGACACTACAACACAAAAAAATAGCATTTTCTGCATGTCCCAGCTCACTATCTCTAAATTTTACCATGAAGTATTATGATTAAAATCCTTCAGAAATCAGATTTTTCTTACATTGTTGAGTGACTTTATATCCAAACTGCTTTAAAATGAAAAATGAAAAAACATTTGATCAGTGTCCTCACACTATTAGCATCAATGCTATGTGGCCAGTAAGCCATATATTTGATAACTTTTTGCTTAAAAACTCAATCCTGTTACTTTCAGTCCTGTTACTATTTTTTTTTCTTTTTCTATACTAATTAAACCACTATTCTTTATCAGTTTTGTTTGGCCTATTATACACTTATTTAATGAATTAATTTAAAAAAAATGATAAGACTTGAGGCTTCGGTCGTCTTTAAAATAAAAAAATGGCTTTGTGTTTTGTTTTTGATCAAAATACACCTTGCTTTAATAGTGATTTTATTGGCACAAATATCAATTTTTTGAACATATAACCAACAATTTCTTTAAAATAAACACTTTCTTGTGGGGAAAACAAAGGAATTAATTGACATGCTTCTAAACTTGCTTTTTAAATGACACATGATTTTCGGTAACAGGATTGAGAAAACATGCGTCCATATTCTGCTTAAACCTTGTAAAAAAATAAATAAAGTTGCCTGAGATTGACCAATACACATTTTGAATAGTTAAATATGTGTAGTATTAGATTCAATGTTGAAAAAGATTTAAAAAAATAAGGTTATTTTTGAAGAGTTACAACAAGCAAATGTCACCCATTCGGTGGAATAGCCCAAATACATCTGATAAAATCATAGAAAAAGCAATTTTATATACATTTTAAACCATAAACATCCTAAAGTCATCTTCTGACAGGAGACGTCTGAAATATGTCTCCAAAAAGACATCTTTCAGATGTAAATGCAGACATCAAATAGACGTCTCTAAGATGTCAACTGAGAATTTTCAGTTGAATTTGGGGAAACCACTTAAAGCATTTGTTGTGTTGAGCTATTTCAATTACTTTTGTTTGATTTGTTCATTGCAAAGCAGCCGAAAGTCTGTAAATTTTGCCAATACCTGATTTGCAGATGGGGTTGAATAATTTCAATTACTCAATAAAACTGTGTAGATGCAGTGTATGTGTGTGTGTGTGTGTGTATATATATATATATATATATATATATATATATATATATATATATATATATATATATATGTGTGTGTGTGTGTGTGTTATGTATTTATTTTTATATGGGATATTGTAGTAGTTACTTAGTGTGAAACTGAAATATAAATATCAAAGTAAAAAGCTTAGAAATATTAAAGAATATTAAAATTTTAAGTTCAATTTTATGTCCATGAACAACAAAAATCGATTGGATAGGCATTACAGGTCTGGCACAAACCACTAGGAAATGTTGTGGATGTGCTTCTGCAAAGTTTATTGATTTTTTCCTGCTAGGAAAAAAAAATCATTATTAGCTTTTTAAATACTCAGTGAGCCTTATTATGAATCTTATTTTCATGAAATTCACCAATAACGCTCCCTGACATATTGCTTTGAAGCTGCCATCCGGTCATGCGTCATCAGAGCGCATGGATTGATAGGTATGCTATGCCGAGAATGAAAGTCTCCAGGGGTAGAGGAGTGCATGTGGTGAGAGAGGAGCTAGGCGTTTTGAAGCCAGCGGGACCGTTTGATGTGGTTTGTCAATAACGGGCACTTCCCTTGGCCCCGTTTCGCCGGTGGTTTGTGTTCCAAGTGTCGGCATTTCTCTGAACCGGACTGCGGCAGATCAGGTTTCCCTTTAAAGCCCTGTCCTTAAGCTCTTCATTCGTCAGCACTTAAAAATATAACCACTGCCTGTGATCACACAGCATCCCACCAGGATTAATCCATGATTTCATCACATTTGATAACTGTCTGGCTCACGAGATAAGGCAGTCAGCCGGATATACTCTCAATGTCAGAGAACTCTAACGGTTTCCTTGTTTGTCTTCGGCCAGCTTGGGGTTTATCACCAAATTAGGGCCAACGTTAAGTCCTTTTGTGTTTTAACTGTAGGGTTTGATCTTACTGTCTAACTTCTATATGGATTAACCCAGGTTAAAAGCAAGAGTCAACATGTACCTTTGATTAGCTTTCTCCATCTAATAAAGTAGAATGAGACGGCCTGATTCTTATCTCACCGTTTTTCCAGAGTGGGCTAATGCTTTTCCGCCTTCATGCAGTTTGAACAGTCTGAAAGTAGATATGTGTGTGTCTAATCACTAGTACACACTAGTCTTGCTTTCACCATCTGGGATCAAGGTGTCTCTTGTAGTATTTGTATAGCGTATTTTTTCTCACCAGTGAGGAATATGAACAGCTCTGATAGGCCTCTATAATTGGAGACTCAACAAAGCTTTCAATGGAAATTAGTATATTATAAACCGCTGCTGTATGCCAGGCCTATAGTCACAAGGCCTAATGTTACAGCCAGGGTTAGGACATTGAAACGTTAGCTGAAATATATTAGACATTTTTACAAATAAACTTTATTTCAACTTGTTACCAAAGCAAATTTACTAAAACATAAGATCTTAAAATGTCCAACACAGTCTCATGAAAATGCATACTGTATCTATTCCACGAATGTAATTTCTTGTGGCATTTATACGGCAAAAATGTTGTTGTTTTTTTTTTTTGCGTGTATATGCTACGCACTAAAAAACCCTGGGGTAGGTTTAGGGGGAGGGGGTGGGGAATTCGTATCATATGCTCGTATCATATGCATGCGAAAAAGCGATGTACCATATACACGCAAAAAGCTGTTTTTGCGTATAAATGGCACGAGAAATTGCATTCGTGCTATAAATACGAACTTTCATAGAGATCGAGTCTCAGAAATGTCAGTGTATTTAAATAAATAAAATTGACAAAAACAACAAAATTACTAAAACGTCGAGTGAAATGAAAATGGAAAATACAAAAATAAAATAAAACCCATACAAATAAATTATATATTTATATTGAGGTCTATATACTATAAGTAAAAAAAAGCTTTTAATTGTCTTATCCGACAACTTATTGGTCAAAATTTTAATCGCAATGAAACGTTGCATAGTGAAGCTACAAAGCGTTGACTTCAGAAATCTGCAGAGAAATACAATAATAAATGGTGAGTTTCTTCACTGTGAAAAGTCATTTAAAGGGATACTCCACTTTTTTTGGAAACAGGTTAATTTTACCTCTCCCCAGAGTTAAACAGTTGAGTTTCACCGTTTTCAAATGCATTCAGACGATTTTCTGAAATTTAGAAGAATATCAGTAACCAGAGAGTTTCTGGTCTCATTGACTTCCATAGTAGGAAAAAATAATATGGAAGTCGACGAGACCAGAAACTGGTTACTGATATTCTTCTAAATTTCTGAAAATCGGCTGAATGGAATTCAAAAACGGTAAAACTCAACTGTTTAAGTCTGGGGGAAGTGGTAAAATGAGCATATTTCCAAAAAAAAAAAATGGTGTATCCCTTTAATGCTTTAGAGTGCAGGAGAATAAGGCACAATGGCTTTCTGATTCAATGATCATGAATCATGTTTTCATGATCAGATGTTGTTTTTTTAACAAGACAATAAAAAGTACAAAGACAACCAAGCTAGCTAGTTAATATTTGATCTCACATTAAACTCAAACAAACTGGGAGACATTTTTCAACTCATGAACTGTTTGAGGCCTTTAACATCGAGCTGGAACAACACTGACTCTTCTTCCTGTAAAAATCTGTCTGCAAGAAAGATCATTCTGTGCTGTCACTTCATCTACAGTATTGGTGCAATTCTTGCTAATTTCCTGACCAGTGATTTCTGATTAAAATTGTTGAGACCATTAAAAGACCATTTAGTATTCTGGCTTGGCCCTGCACATGCAAGTGTTCAAGTAACTAGGGTAAATTGAATGACTTTTTTGGGGGGATGTACTGTAGCTTCTGTTTTTTTCTTTAAATTTGCATGTTTTGTCTCTATTTTGAAGATGTCAGAAGCAGTATTTACCCCATTCAACACTAAGGCTGTTTTCGGAAACTTGAGTTTAAGGTTACGTGGTTACACGTTACTACATGTACTTACTATTGTTAATAACAGTAAATTATGCATACTTACAAGTATCTAACCCTAAACCTAACCCTAACCGTAACTCTATAGGAAGTACATGTAGTTAATATTACTCAGTACTTGAGTATAATTTTACCTTAAAATACACTCAAGTTTTCCTTTGGTTCCGGATCTAAAATGTTTCTGATGTTGCACAGCTCCGGGCTTCTTCCCAATCCAAATGTGAGATGTAATGAGTCATAAAGGATAAGTGAGGTGGACCGTACTCTCGGTTCATTAAAATGACCAAGGCAAACAATAAATTATTGATGTAGGGGCCAGCGTTCCAAAACAATGTTTTTTGTGGATTTCTCACCACAATATCTCAAGGTCTAATCGCACGGACACTTTATTTCCCACAGTGAGAAACGGTTGTTTTACTGAAACTGAAAGCTGTTTTTATGTTACATGTTTCCATATGTACTACATAGACTATGGAGTAAAATGATACTGATGATCTTTGTGCCTACAGCGGTATGTCAGCACGGATGCAAACATGGAGAATGCGTGGGTCCCAACAAATGCAAGTGCCATCCAGGTTATACAGGAAAAACATGCAACCAAGGTAAGTGCTGAAGTGTGCATACATTACATTTAAATCAAGCTCTCTTTCTATTCTGAAGCACCAGTTTGCCACTGCATTAAGTTAAAGGCCTCTGGATGTAGATGTTACCCTGTAGGTCAACACAAAACAATGTATCTGTTGTGTTGTATTGAGCGATATAGTGATTCAGGATGTGAGGTTTCCCTTAAACTGATAATATCTCAATTACTGAACTAAAATAAAACAGAGCCAAGGGACTAAACTCTGTCTGTAGTTGTCTCATCAGTAGAAGATAACCCCTGATTTAAAACAGCACATTTTCATTTGAGAGGAGAAAGCTGGGAGATTTAAACTGAGAATCTGTGCCCTAAGAAGGCAAAGGGAGAAGGTGTAATTAAAAGACGGGAAGGAAAGAGGAAACAATCCCCTCTGGAATGTGGAATAGAATATTTTCAGGTTTTCCTTGCGACATGGTTTCTTGTCAAGTTGATTAAACTTCTTTAGCATTGACTGGGTGGAAATGGGTTTATCATCACAGATAACATTTCTAACAGCTTCACTTTGGCTTCCGTGGCAAGAGCGATTAAAAGAATCTGATGGGTTTTATAGGTAATGACAGATGATTGTCACGCCAGAGGGCTTGTTTGTCCTGCAGTGTTTCAAACGTTGACAGGTGCTGGTTCAGCGTGGACACCTGGGTGGCACATTAAAATGATAGGTGAAAATAATCAAGCCTTTTGTTTTCAGTGTGACTGACTGGAGTGTTTTCAAGCTGCTAATTGGTTTTGTTTATTGAAATTATTTGAAACAAAACAATCAGCATGCAAATTAAATTGTATTACACACAAACGCCCAATCACTTGTATTTCATAAGATATTGTAATAATTGCTAATGTTATTCATGATGTATTTTAAATCCTTTGTGAAAGCGATAGTCGATACTTTGCATATCTTTTTTCATTTTTGTATTAACAATAAATATAATATTATAAAATTGGGCCTAAAACTAACTTTTTGCCACATCTGCCAGTGACTTATAAATATAAAGTGGTGATGGCGCAGTGGATAAGACACATGCCTTTGGTGTGAGAGTCCTGTGTTCGAAGTATCCTTGTAAACATAGTCATTTATATCTTTAAGCGTAATCAGTTGACAAATAAAACGCATGCGTATTGGATCTGCGCATTAGCTCTTAAAGTGACAGGAGTCAAATAATCCTTCTGCTGTTTTTGTTTTTAATCAGAACAAATGTTGCACTGTGAGACACCAATGTGTCCCTGAGCAATTACTATGGTGTTCCTAATAATCCTTTAGGTGAGTGTACTGTATCTACACATCACCTCAGCTCATGTATTTTTTTTATACATGAAACCATTTTATAAACCAGGGTCTCAATGTTTAAAGGATCCAACACAATTAGTGCAGAGAAAAGCATGTGCAGAGCTGAGCAGAAACAATGATAAAGAGCTTAGTGCTTGATCTATTACAATGAGGTGGGATAACCCCTGCAAAGTTTAATAGCCAAATTTGGATTTAAAGGTGATGCGTGTGATTTTGCGAATCTTAAAATACTTAAAAAACCTATCCTAGTTTTAACATGCAAAAGGAAAGTATGTGATTGAGAATTGGGCTCTGCAGTGCTATTAATGGATATATATAGAATGATGAACCTGTCTCAGAAATGTTGGCTCACACAATGGCGGTGCCTTCGAGCATGGGTTTGTCTTAATCACGTTCTCATGGTTCGTGGTTTGGCTGGTTACACACTTTACCTTTAAGTTAAGGTAGTTTGTCAAACAATTGACTGCACCCATTGACTTAGTAGGAAAAAAATCGATGAAAGTCAATGGGGTCTATCAGACTGTTTGATTACTGACATTCTACAAAATTATTATTATTATTATTATTATTTTTGTTCACCAGAAGAATCTTCAAGGGGGTAAAGTAAACTATCCCTTTAAAGCACAATAGCATTTACGTCTTCTTTGATACTTGGTTTTGCCAATGGCTGCTGTTGCTCTTCACTGTAACATCACTGTCATGGAGATGATCTGAGGCAGATGGGCATCTTTGCCCAGAACGGAATGAACTCATTAAAGCGCTAATCCATTTCAGGAGTCAAATGACACTGAAGCTGCATTCGAGCTCTCCGTGGATCAAATCAATTAATAAGATGCTAATTTTCAGAGGAGGTCTCTGTTAATGAGAATCTGCTTACCTGCTGTTACTGGAATCTGTCAGGAATCCATTATGGCGGATCAGATATCGTAAAATGCTTTCAGATATTAAGATAAATCTGCTTTTTGGTCTAACAATGCGTTATCCAGGGTGCACTTCTCAGTAGTCCATGTCAAATGCTTAGTTTATGAAATGGCTAATAAAGCAATTGTTTTTAATATCAAGCATAAATGGTCTGGTGCACATGACATTTATTACTAAAATTCGATGTTCCAGTCTCAAGCTAAATTCATTTGGCAAAATAGTAAGATTTCAAATTGGTTGGCTCATAAATGTACACTTTTTAGTCTGATTGAACCTAATTGGGCAGTTTGCGGCCTTTTTCAGTTGGTCAGGCTGAGAGAGCAGATATAGAAAATAAATATTCACCTCTTAAAGGGATAGTTCCCCTTTTAAAATATTTTTTGGTATGTTTTAGCTTACCTCAAGGGCATCCAAGATGTAGGTGTCTTGTTTCCACAGTAGTTTCAATTTTAATATTTTTAGGTTAAACCTCATAGAGCATGCACAGAGAAGTCCAAATAAACATAATTTAATGACTCGTAAATGTAAGTACACACTGATGGCCTAAGACACGAAACGAGCGGTTTGTGTAAGAAAACGAACAGTATTTATATCGTTTTTACCTCTTGTAACCACAGCCACGTCCAAGTGATCTGAGGGTGCGAGCGCTTTGTGACTGTGGTTATAAGAGGTAAAAACTATATAAATACTGTTCGTTTCTCACACAAACCACTCGTTTTGTGTCTTAGGCCATCAATGTGTACATTTACGAGTTCATTAAATCATGTTTAATTTGGACTTCTCTGTGCATGCTCTTTGAGGTGGTGACCATAGACCTGCATTATATGACTGACAGACAAGAACGGTTTGTCCTAAAAATATCAAAATTGAAACTACTGCAGAAACAAAGACACCTACATCTTGGATGCCCTTGAGGTAAGCTAAAACATACCAAAAAATTAATTTCAAAGTGAACTATCCCTTTAAAGGTTCAGTAGGGAAAATAAACAGCTAAAGGATGAAAAATAGTCATATAAAGCTAAACTACAGACTGTTTTGGACTAACATCATACATAGTCTTCAGGGAAAACATAAAATAATATTGACCCACGGATTTAAAAATTAGCAAAGTCTAAATGTTTGATTTTCAGCAAACCAGGGGCATAATAACGGTTAATGTGTTTTGTTTTTTGAAAAACACCGTTAATTTCCATGTGATGTTTAGGAGTTGGACAAAGCCAAGCACAGCTGAGGGGATTATATGGGATTCTTTACGTCATCATATAATTAAGCTGTAAAGCGCTGACATTGTTCTGTAACACTGACATTCCCTGCTCTCATCTTTTTTCCAGTGTCAATCACAGACAGTTGTTGGTACTGTATTGGTATTTTGAAAGCTGAAGGGTTACATTGGACTATAAACACTTTAAATACCAAACCGTTCAGTCACTCTCCACTATTTTCAGGTTTAGTCTTTTTGTTCATCATCTAATATCAGCTGTTCCAGAGTAAAAGCAGTCAGGATTGTTCCAGTCATGATGGTTGGTGCTCACCATGTAATTATGCAGCTGAGACCAAACCTGCCCACTTTTATTTATATCTTACAGTAACGTTTCCTTCAAAGAAATCATCAAATCAAAATTGAGTTTCAACAAGAAACAGCTTTGGCAGCCCATTTCTGTTCTGTTTCTGTATTTGACCAGAAATAATGTCAGACAA
>JAQIUQ010006791.1:0-15000 GCA_030378365.1 Hybognathus amarus | reverse complement strand
GCCTGCGGCTTCACCTTCTTCTAGCAGACGCCGCCTCACAGGTTTAAAAGGATTGACCTTTTAAATTTGACCTCTGGTCTAAGCCTAATTCCTGGCTCTCTCACACGAGGAAGTTCTGACCTCCCCCTCTCTGTTCTTCTGTCTGCAGACCTGAACGAGTGCGGCCTCAAGCCTCGGCCCTGTAAACACAGGTGCATGAACACATACGGGAGCTACAAATGCTACTGCCTGAACGGATACATGCTGTTACCTGACGGGAGCTGTGGAAGTGAGTTGCTTCTCTGTTTTACACGTGGTGTCAGTGGTTTAATAGCTCTTCAGCGCTTTGCTTGAGATGAGTGTTACCAGCAGTGTCAACCACAATGTGTTTTGATTCGACTAGCAGGCTTTATATGGTTGCAAAAATCTTTACAAAGATAATGCAAAAATACAGACAACATAAAAATAGTTTTATTTTTATGGTTTCATTTAAACCATAAATGAAAAAAGTCTTCCATACACAAATCATTCCAAGAGCTCAGGGCGTCCCTCAACCCTGCAGAGAGCTTTCAAGTGACTCACAAAAAAAATATGAGAAAGCTGTGAACTTCAACCCTGCCAGGCTAAGGCTAAGTCTTATTGCTGGCCTTAAGCGATCCTCCCTACGCCAAGTGGACTGTGCCTGTGCTTGCCTGGTGCAAAGTGTGCTTCCAGAGGCTCCAAGATTACGCTCTCTGATAAATATTTTCTCACCTTCCCACAGCTCACACTTCAGCAAACACCACTGAATCACAGAGTTAATCAAAGTATGGTGACGTGGGTGGTACAATCATTTTCAAAGCTCGGACGGCAGATTACTGCATAGTTTGGAGAGGCTGGGTGCTGATCTGATAAAAGTCTGCACAAGCTCAAATTATTCATAACTTTATGTTATGTGATGGTAAAAAAATGCTCTTCTAAAATCAGCTTCATATATGGTAAATGCCAAATATGACGATTTTTATTATTTTTTGTTATTATTAAACTTATTTTTTATTCAGTTCAAATGTGATTAAAATTATAATTAACTATAATAAAATTAAACGTGTTCCACCTGCATTTAAAAATACTTATTAATAAAATATAAATGTAAAAAATAATAAACTATTTAAAGGGGTGATGAACTGAGAAATCAAATTTTCCTTGAGCTTTTCACATCTAAGAGGTCATCATATTATAAGAATATCCTGTAAGTTTCAGAACTGAAAACGTACTTGTTAGTCCAATAAAAGCTTTAATTGACACCAGCCTCAGCAAACGACTCGTTTTTCAAAGTGGGGAACTATGACGTACAAAGAGGATAAAACACCTCCCCCGCAGAAGAAGATCAACACCTACGACCGGTTTAGCCCCGCCCACTGATTCGCGCATTACACGCATAGCTAAATAACATAGATGCCTACCTATGTTAGAGAGTGAAATTCATTATAATATCCAAAACTGTTATCCACTCACAGCAGTGGGCGTTTACTTCCAAGTCTTCAGTGTGAGACGCCCATAAAAACCGAGCGTTTTTGAGCTAGGCTCAAAACTAGGGTAGAAAATAGCCTATTACTTATTCATTTTGATGTTTTTTAATGTAAAAACCAAGCGAACGTCATACGTTGACCTATAAAAAAAATTTAAAAAGCCAGTTCATGACCCATTTAATTATTCACGGAATACACAAATTTGCTAAAAATGAAATGTCAATCATTATTTAAAACACTTTTGTTAAACAAGATTTACTCAAAACTCACTTCAAACTACCAGACTAAACAAGCACTATTTCAGCATTATTTTAACATTATTTGATTTTTTTATGTGATATTATAACATGGCCCAGAATTGAGATCTATTACTTATGCAGTACACAATAACATAAAAGTATTGTAACGCATCTCTTTCTTATTTCATTTCCTTCAAGACTTCAGAAAGTAATTGAGTTTTTTTTGTTTGGTTTGGTTTTTTGACTTGCATTAGCAGGAACAATGTGGCATCTTCTTTGTAAAACGGTCTGTGACGACCCCCTCGACACTAGTTGAGAATGTTTCTCCGCAGGGCTAATAGATCACTGCACAATCTAATAACCCAAGGTTATCTGCTTCACTGCTCGATTCCTTCAAGGCCATGAGGCTAAATATGGAAAAGTGTGTTCCCTCTGCGACCTGTGGCCTTGCACCCCATTTAATGGCTGTTCTCTTGCTTGGATGCTTATATATGGGACATCTGTTGCTACATTTTGTTTTCCATGTACAGTGTGCTTTGTATACTCGAGTGGTTCTGTATTTTAATGTATAAGTGGAGGAAATGTGTATCATAAGTGCTAAACCTGGTGTGTGCATCTTTCTGTCAGATGCCCGGACATGCAGCATGGCGAACTGCCAGTATGGCTGTGAAGTAATGAAGGGAGAGGTTCAGCTGCCAGTGCCCGTCTCCAGGTCTGCAGCTCGCTCCAGATGGCAGGACCTGTGTGGGTATGTGTTCATGGCTAATGCATTACTTTAACTGTAGGAAGCACACAGCGAAGATAGTGGTGAACAAACACAAAAGCCTTTAATCCAACTGCAAACACAGAAGAGTAGACACTGACAAAACCAACTGAACAGAACAGGGAGTATAAGTACACATAGCAATGGGGACACTAAACAGTACCAGCTGGACGGAGATGAACCAATCAGACACCATAGCAACTAATGAGAACATGCTGAACGTTTCTGAACAAAAACTTTCTATAGCTGCGCCTGGAATCGGGTACTTTCGTGAGCAGGTACTAGCCTACATTTGAATTAGAAATTTCTGACCATTAAAAAAGTATGTTGTATTTAGTATGAGTGTGTGTAGTATGAATGTAATCTGGACGTACTACATTCACCATGTTGTCATTATTATGTGATCTACCAGCGTCAGTTGCGTCGCTTAACTGCCATTCATAAATCTTCTCCCAATTGTGAAGTTTCCATCAAATGCACACTTCAGAATCTCTCCGGAAGTCATAGGTCATAAGGGGCCTTTTCCAATACTATGCATTCAGACATACTACTCTGTTGGCGTACTGTTTTTTGCATACTATATAGTAGGGAAGTATTCAATTTTGGAAGCAGTGCATCTAAAAATCTGCCATCAAAAGTGTCAATATTTTATATTTATAATAAATTGTATAATTAATATAGGCCTATATTCATATTTATAAATTATATACCAAAACTATGTATGCATTATTATATTAATGTTATTAAATGAATAAAACTAAAAAATATATATATAAATAGCACATTACTAGCATGACTAGCACGTTTCTAGCGTGAATTAGCATGCTGGTAACATGATTGAGCACATTGCTAACATGATTTGACCTATTGTTAGCCTTATTTAGCACATACCTAACAAGATGTTTTAACATGTTGTTAGCATGATTTAACATGTAGTTAGCATGCTTTAGCATGTTGTTAGCATGGTTTAGCATGTTGTTAGCTCGACTTAGCATGTTGTTAGCATGATTTAACATGTTGTTAGCATGATTTAACATGTTGTTAGCATGATTTAACATCTTGCTAGAATAATTTAGCACATTGCTAGACTGTTGTTAGCATGGCAAGTCAGAACAGTCTGACCCAGAGTTTGGTGGTTCTAGCTTTAAAGATCTAGGAGGAATAGCAGTCAAAAAATTTTGTCTCAGAAGAAGTAGGCCTAGTTGTTAAAAGAGCATTCCACTTTCTCAAAGCCTACTAATAATGTGACACTAGCAATGCCTTGAATACTGTAAATTGCTTTAGATCAAAGCATCTGCTAATTTTCATAAATGTAAATCGATGTAGACTTCAGGCAGAAAAAAAACCCATTAAATAAAAAATGACATGACCCCTTTAAGTCAAAAGAAGAATGAGTATGAGAGCTTGGCTTTGTTTAGTCATCTTTTGAAGGTGTGACATGATTATTTTGTGGCTGTCAGAAAAGAGTCAACAAACCTTCTGCTATTACGAACGTGTCACACAACAGTCGCTTTCACTCAGTCTGCGCTTCTGCTACTACACTGCGGATCGCACCTGTCCTTGACAACAGAGCTGTGCTTCTTTCAATGATACGCTAAATTATGCATTAAGTGCTTGGAAATGTCATTGTGGCGTTCATTAATGACTGTTTTAATGGTGTGCCAGTAGTCCTAGAGACGTCAACTACATAGACAGTTTGAAGAAGCAGATATTCACATCTTCACCACACAGATCACTAAATCACAAATGGAATGCGACAAATTGAGTCAGTTAACCTAATGCTCTCCTACGCACATTTGTCTTGCTTGACTCTACATTTTTCCCCACCTTTCTGCCTTTTTCTGGAGGGTATAAGGAGGGAGTGCAGAAAACAGTGTGAGTTTTTTAAAAGGGCACCATAAATCATGAGACTGACCATCTTAATGTTTCACGACACAGGTGTTCAGTTCTTTAGGCATTTCAGCAGAGGACTTTTATCGCTCCGAGGAGGGCAGCTTTTGTTAGATGGATGCCTGTACATGCACACATAAGTGTTGAGTTTGAATGACACTCCTGCAGAGCGTTCACACACTGCTTGATGCAGATCTGTTTATTTAAACCTTAATTGCAGCGTGTACAATAGCCAGTCTCAAAAATGAATCCTGCAGCATTATACAACACATCAATTCAAGGATTATGAATTATATAAGTATACATTTGAGGTGATCAGAACCATGACCTTAATTCACTGAGACCTTCAAACCGGAGCTTGAAAAAGAGTAGAGAAATGATGGATTGGTGTGTTTGTTTTTCGCAGATGTAGATGAATGCGCCACGGGTCATGCGGTTTGTCCCCGTTTCCGATAAGTGCATCAACACATTTGGGAGTTACATCTGCAAGTGCCATGATGGCTTTGACCTGCAGTACATCAACGGGAAATTTCAGTGTACAGGTAAGCTGGTGGTGTACATTAACATTACATTCATAGACAACGTCCAAAAACCTTTCAAACAATGTGAATTGTTGGAATAGTGTTGAAAAATCTTTGATTTAACTCACATTCTTGCCAACAGTAGAGATTTTGTGCCAAAAAACATTATTTTTGAGTTAAAAAAAATAAAAAAATAAAAAAATTAACATTGCTCTGTTTCAAAGCTCAGAGAGCTGGTCTGTAAGAAACATTTTATGTTTTATTATGTGAAAACAGTATAAATGGCACTCCTGCACTCCATTAGCTAATTATAAAAAATAATTGCATGTGTCCTTCACTGACAAGACATTTCAAAAAACCATAATGCATTGAGAAAATCTATCCAATCGTGGATGAGCCAAGTAGAAAATGCCTGTTGAAAAATGGCATGTTATTGTGATATCTTGTTTTAGCTAATCAAAATAACTATTCTTAACCTGAATGCACTATGCTAAGTAGTGATGCACCAACATTTCAGTAACCGAAAATGCTAGGCCAAAACAACAACAGCAAATGTTTTATTGAAAACATTGAGGTGATGTTATGCCCTTTTTGATGTTATGCCCTTTTTTAAAGTCTTGATTTAGTTTTTGAGGTTTTTATGTTGGAATCTTCATAAAACATTATTTTTTAGCAACTACTGTTGCAGCACCTCTCTTCCCAGTCTGTCTGTAACATCTGTCTCTATCCTGTCTCTATGAAGCCCCTCCTTCTGAAAAGCACACTGTGCTCTGATTGGTCATCTGGAATGGTTGTGATTGGTCAACCGTTTTGATCGTGTTTTGGAAATGTCACGCCCCTTACCATAACCACGAGATTCAACACACTACTAAGGCCCTGTTTACGCGAGAACGCTTGCGGGTGAAAACGTAAAAATATTTGATCGGATGTGCCTTTCGTTTACACGATGACGGCGTTTTTGAGGGCTTAAAAACACAAAAAAGTGAAACCACCCTCCAGAGTGGAAATCTTAAAAACACTCCACTGCTGCGTTCCCGTGTAAAGGGTAAAAACGCAAAAGTCTGCTTGACAGTGAAGGTTGTACATAGGCGCACGGACTTCGTGTTGTTGTGTGGCAGTGCTTCACATCGCCACCTAGCCGCCTGGAGTGCATACTACATCAAATATCACATACTTTTGCGTCACCATATGCACGTGGATTTCCCACTCATAACGCTTGTCTAAACGCAGAATAAAAAGTGATAACGCAACGCCACCTTTTGCGTTTTCTCTTCAGATAATTTCCGTGTAAACATAGCCTTAATCAACTCAGCCAGGTATCACACCTTTATTTTTTGCGCATGCCTTGGACGGCAATTATTTAATTGAGGAATATTGTGGCGTTTTTGTTACCGAAAGAAAACTCTCAAAAATCTCAAATATTCAGGCCAAAACAACCACAATTATTTTTCATGTTTTGGCTAAAATGGCTTTGGTGGGACAAAGTCATTAATCATTAGTGACTTCAATTCCAGTTAATTAGTGCTTCTTCCAGAAACATTGCCGGTCTGATTGGTCGGCTGGACCAGTGTGTTGTGATTGGTCAATCACTTCCAGCGTTTTTAGGAAATGTCACGCCCCTTATCATAACCACTAGTTCCAACACATTACTAACTCAACTCAACCCAACCAAGCCGCTTTATTTATTTATTTTTGCTTATGCCTTGGGTGGGAATTATTTAAATGAGGAATATTTTGATGTTTTTGTTCCTGAAAGAAAACTCAAGACTTTTTAAAGAGTTCAGAAAAAAAGAAGCAAGTGTTGTTCACTAGTTTTAAATCTACCTTAAAATCTACCTGATCTCACAGAAGCAATTCTTTCTGCTTTAATGGTCCTTTAGATGTGAATGAATGCTCTTCGAGTCAACACCCGTGTGGTCCCTATGCCACCTGCTATAACACACCTGGTTCATACAAGTGCAAGTGTAAGGATGACTACAGAGGCGTGGGCTACGACTGTAAACGTAAGTATGCAAACCAAAGAATTACTGCAATGGAATATTGAAATCCACTTCAAAGTGTTTACTTTTTGTTACTGTTATAATGCACACGTTTTAAACTGAGAATTAAATCAATATCGCAACAATAAAAATACCTCATTTGCATTAATGAACACACTCCATGCATAAACTGATCACATTATAGCTCAGGCAACAATTTAATTGGTCCCCATCTGTTCTCAGTTGCAGTGATTTTGATTAATTTAGATTAAAAGCAGCTGTATAAAGTAAAACAAGGTGGAACTGTGCTTTCAAAGGCACTTCAGGATAAAGGTTTGGAAAGGCTTAAGTCAGGAGTCATTAGTATAAAAGCTTTAAGGACAAAAGCTAAGGCAAGGTTATCATTAAGAGGTGGACGCGTAGGGGCGTCCCTCGAAAGTAGACAACCAAAAAGGCTGATCACAGACGCTGCCAAGAGATTGATGGACTTTGATGGAGCTAAAGGCCTTTTTGTGGCAAACACTGATCTGGCTTGTGTGGATGAATGGTGACAGAGTAGACTGAGGTAAACCATTACTGCAGTTTGCACTAGTGAATGCATGTTCTTTGTAGATTTTCTTCCCCTTGGCCTGGGTTTGGGGCACTTGTCAGGTAAGAAAAGAAGATGGATGATGAAAAATCTTGACGAAAAGCCAGAGCCTCAGCCAGGATGTTGAACATGGGTAGATTGTTCACCTTTTCAATGTGACAGCACCCCATAGCACTATCCCAATGGAGCGTATAGTGGCTGAATGACAGGAAAGAGAATGTTAGGGTAAAAAAAAAAATTGGACAGTCCCTCAAATATGTAAAGGTTACAATGCATATTTGTAGATAATGATAAATGATACAAAATGATACAAAATTTTGCAAACATTTAAGTAATAAAGACGTATATGAAAAAAGCACTGCTGTTCAAAAGATTGGGATAAAAATAAGATTTATTTAATCAGAAATACAGAACAATTTGTATCAATGAGAAGGGATATAGCTATATTGTTTTCTAATTTAATAGTTCACATGCTCAAGACATTTCTTATTATTATTAATGGTAAAACAGTTGTGCTGCTTAATATTTTTGTGAAAACTGTGTTTCTTTGATGAATAGAAAGTTCAAAAGAACAGCATTTATTTAATAGAAATGTCTTGTAACATTATAAACGGCTTTACCATCACTTTTGATTAATTGAATGCATTCTTGCTGAAGAAATGTATGAATTTATTTAAGAAAATAGCACTGACCCCAAATTTTTATACTTTTTATTTATATTTTACAAACACGTACACTTTTATTTTGTTTTTTTAGGTGTTACTGTTCAAAATGAGCATAAATTACATGTCTGTATGTGGTATGACATAGGTGCTGGTTTTAGGTGCTACACTTTTAGATCTGATGAAAGAAAATATCGTGTGCATCACCTCCCTGCCTGGAATTCTTTTGTCTGCTGTGCCTTTAGTCTAGAGTGACTTGAGGTTGATCGATGCCATGTTTTCAATCTTTGTGAACAAAAAGAGGTTCACCATGAGCATCTGATGACACCACAGCTGCACGCTCTTCACATGCACTTTCTACTGCCTTTACAAAACACTGTCAGTGACTTTGTGCATGAAGTATAATGCATGCATGCAACCTGCTCAATCTTGTTATTATTTGTTAAGTGGACAAAAATGCAGTGGTTGTGAATCTGACATCAGATTTAATCATCGTTAAACCAATGAGGCAACCCATCCCTCCTTAGCATCTGTTCTGAAAACTTTCAGCCAGGTGTGACTCAGCAGAGCTAGAAGTGTTGAATAACTGCCTTTTTGGGAATCATATATCAAAGCTCCTGTGAAACCTGAGATAGCATTGTCACATTCATTCCTTTAGTGTTCCATCCTTAAGAATGACACAAGCGCAAGGGTCTTCGCTTCTGGTATTGATTTCGAATGTGATGGATGTCTTTCGTGCATTCATTGTACATGTGAGCTAAAAGTGTCCTTTTCAGTTTCATTTAAAATATGAATGGTGACATTTCCATTGGGCTTCATTTAGCCACAGACTTCCCAATTCCCAAAAATGTTTAAGCTGGATAAGACATGTTCAAAACGAGAAAATAAATAGGTTGAGACTTGATTTTAATGTCATGTAATTCTGTCAGTATTTACTCATGTTGTTCCAACCCGTAAGACCTTCATTCATCTTCGAAACACGAATTAAGATATATTTGATGAAATCTGAGAGCTGGATCACTCCTGCATACTAGTCCATTGGCTTCTTGAGGAATGAAACTTGCCGGCCTCGAAAAGTTATTAAAGACATTGTTAAAAAAGTGACTACAGTGGCTCAATCTTAAGGTTATCAAATGATGAGAATGCATTTGTGCGAGAATACAAAATTACGTCTTTATTTCAACTATTCATGTCCTTCTCTGTGGGCCTCGAGTCAGGTTACTAGTTTTACAGCGTGATCTGTTGTTGTACGACCAGCGTTGGCCAATAGTGAGCCTATGTGTGACGTAGCTCTCGCTATCACACTACGTTAACTGAATAGAGGCGCAAAGAGAGGGAAATGAATAGTTGATAAAGTCATTATTTATGTTTGGTTTTGCGCACAAAAAGTGTTCTTTTCGCTTGAATAAGTTAAGATTGAGCCACTGTAGTCACTTGGACTATTTTAACGATGTCTTTAATAACTTTTCGAAGGCGGCGAGTTTCAATCCCTCAAGAAGCCTATGGACTTAGTATGGAGGAGTGATCCATCTCTCAAATTTCATCAAACATATCTTAATTCATGTTCCGAAGATGAACAAAGCTATTACGGGGTTGGAACAACATAAGGGTGTGTAAATACTGACAGAATTTTCATTTTTGGGTGAACAATCTCTTTAACTTCAAATTAAACTGAGAATCCTGTTTTTCTCCTTTTAGCTATCCCAAAAGTGGTTATTGACCCTCCACAACCTGTAAAGACCACGCCAAGCAACAATGACAACAAAGGGGGCAACAAAATTCCCGGCTCAGACCAAAAGAGAACCACCACAACACTTAGACCACCAGTGACAGCTAAACGGATTTCACCTACAACAACAACCACCACTAAATCTCCTCCGACCAAAAAAGTCACCCCTCCAGCGAGAGTCCCAGCGACTACCACCCGTAGGCCTTTCATACCGACACGTGAACCCCCTGTTGTGGTCACAACCAAACCTAAGGTCCCGTCCCGCCCCACAACCAGAACTACCACAAAGGCCCCAGTGGTTACAGCGGTGGTTCCCTTTATCCCAACACGCAGACCTTTAATCCCCTTTGTGACGCCAATTGATAACAGCATCAAAGACATTACCCAGAAACAACGAGGTGACGTTCACAGTAAGTACATTTCAAAAATATTACTCAGATCTCCACAATTCCTCTGTCTTAAGCAAAAATGGTCTATTGTCTATTTTCAGTAGTGTTGCAATGTTTAAGCTTACACAGAAGTAAAAGGAGTAAAAGGAGTAGTTCACTTTTGAAAAAACTTTTGCTGATTATTTACTCACTCCCATGTCATCCAAGATGTCCATGTCTTTCTTTCTTCAGTCGAAAAGAAATTAAGGTTTTTGATGAAAACATTTTGGTGGGAACCAAATGGTTCAAGGTCCAAAAGACAGTTTCAGTGCAAACTGTTCAAATGGCTTTAAACGATTCCAGATGTTGAATAAGGCTCTTATCAAGCGAAACGATCGCTCATTTAATAAATAAATAACAAAGTTTGGTAACACTTTACAATAAGGTTCGTCAGTTAACTACATTAGTTAATATGAACTAATAATGAATAGCACATATACAGCATTTGTTAATCTTTGTTAATTTTATTTTCAGCATTTACTAATACTTGTTAAAATCTTGTTAACATTAGTTAATGCACCATGAACTAACATTAACAAATAATGAACAGCTGTATTTTTCTGAACTAACTTTAACAAAGATGAACAAATGCAGTAACAAATGTACTGCTCATGGTTGGTTCATGTTAGTAAATACATTAACTAATGTTAAATAATTAACCTTATTGTAAAGTGTTACCCAAAGTTTAAGTTTTATATCGAACTCGTTCATCAAAATGAACGAATCTTTTCTGAGTCAATTTGTTTGTTTAGTTCGTTCAATGAACCAAATGACTCTGAAAAATATTTGTTCATTATGATGAACGAGTTTGAAAAGGAGTCACGATTCGTACATCACAGTACAGAGCAAGGCGAGCATTTGAGCTTATAAAACTAAAACTGTGTTATTTATTTTTTAAATGAGCGATCGTTTCGCTTGAATAAGACCCTTATTCAATCGTCTGAAATCATTTAAAACCGTTTGAACAGTTTGCACTGAAACTGTCTTTTGGAACTTGAACCGTTTCCCATTGATTCCCATTGAAGTCCATTATATGGAGAAAAATGCTGGAATGTTTTCATCAAAAACCTTAATATATTTCGACTGAAGAGAAAGAATGACATTGACATCTTGGATGACATGGGGGTGAGTAAATTATCAGCAAAAGTTTTTTCAGAAGTGAACTACTCCTTTAAATCCTTTGCATTTACACAAAATTCCCAATCATGTGAATTCCTAAAATGACTGGATTTCGCTCTCAAAAATTGGTATACGTACATTACTTTTCACGGGTGTACAGTCCTGCTCCTTTAGGGTCAATGTAAAAAAAAAAAGCTTTAAAGGCTCTTTCATGTGAATTATGATGTGGTCTTACATGCTTTACTCCTGTTTCTTGGTGAAGTCTGAGACTGTAGGGTGTCCTATATCATTTTATGATCCAAAAGCATGCTCACAAATGCTCCCTTTGCTACTACATGGCCTCGATTCACTCACATTTAGTTTGCACTTGTCCATGTGGCCTTTTGTAATGTGTGAATTTAGAGGAGGACTGCTGAGTGCACCCTTTGGGACAGGTTCATGAAGGCCATTGGATCTATCCAAGAAAACCATTTCCTGGCCCAAAGGACTATGCTGTATCTTTCATGTTCATAAGCTCTTTTTTGGGTATCTCTTGGGCTTCCCACACCGGCGAAACCAGATTTTTTTCAGGAAAGCAAATTGCATCCCAAAGCCTCCTATCCACATGACAGCACCTAATGAAAACAGAAGACTCACCTAGAGAGATTACATTACCAGTCGACCCTGCCTCGGGATATAAATCAGTTACCCCGCACTGCCTCCGAGGACTCCTAATAAATAATGATAGCTCTGAAACAGTGAGGAAATAGCAAATATACATTTAGGGAAAATATAATTATATCTCCTTAATCAATTATAAACCATAACGATCGTGTCAAGGTTGTATAGCCCCAATACGAACACCTGCAGTGTTTGGAAATGACCTTAGGGTAAAGTTGGTTTACTACATGTTCCTATTGGAGGGCTGTGTCACAACCAAAGGCTTGAGGGATAATTGAAATCAATAGACTAATTACAGACTTGCCCTCCTTCCTGCTGTTATCCTGCCATATATTTGATGTACACTCACTTATCTCCAATCCTCTATTAAGCCCACATTTCAGTTATGGGTAAAAAAGCAATTGAGGGGATAACTTGTCTTGTCCTCAACATTTATTTGTTTCAATTAAGCAATGAGGCAGAGATATATAATCATGGCTCTGCTGATTGCCTGCGAACCCTTGACTACATTCAAAATATAGTGAATTATAATAGATTTTATTAAATGGTTTAGTAATACATGTAACTTTAGTAATAACAGCTTAAAGTAAACAGTCCTTAAGCTAGGCTATATATTACATGCATTAAAATAAATATTCTATTACTTATAAAATATTTAAAAAAGATAAATTGTGTCCTTTTTATTGGGAATCAGTATAGTCTAAACTCTGTTTTATTTTTTCCCCTCTAGTACCACGAAATCATGGGAAAAACAATGTGTTTGATATCGATTTAGACATTGAACTTGGCAACACAGAAGAGGAGATGAAGGATGACCCAGGTAAAAGAAGGCTGCTTTTATTTTATTTTTTGGCTGAAATTGCTGTTTTTTTTTTTATTTTTTTTTTTTAGTGTTCGATTATTGGTGCAGACTCAGTCTGTAGATAGCAATCAGACATACAGCAAATGGGAACACATAGTGAGACTGCCTATTTGCAATGTTTTCTGTTATTTACATCACAGGCATTTTGTAGGTATTAATCTTGACTTCTGATGTCACTCCAGATGAATTGGAACAGTGTTGTGACGCGAACAGCTTTCTTTGGCCTTCATGAAAATACCCACGCTTCACTGATCCCTGTGGGAAATTGAGAATCAGCGCAATTCTGAGTTACTTTTCATTTAGCAGTTTCACTTACGCTGCTTGCAAGGGCAGTTTCCAGGAGTTTCCTCTATTCAGTGTGTTACTCAAGGGCATGATGATAATAGAGCATCTCAGTTAATGGCCATCATGGATTGAGCCTGGGAATACCAGCCCAGAGCCTTAACCAATATTTTTATTGTTTGCAAACGGTGTGAAATTAACATCCATGCCCAGTCAAATGCTTCATTTTGTTATCTAGTGTCGAGGGTGAATCTCGGCTTGATTTCTATCAAGAAAGCCCTTTGTGCTGAAGATGCTTAGATGTTGCTGTCACATTATTCATTTTGACTATCCATCAATCCATCCATCAATCAATCCATCCATCCATCCATTCCCCACCCATCAACCCATTTTTTCTCAGAATTATGAGATATAAACTCGTAACTCAATGTTTGCAGATAAACAAACAAATAAATGACTTCATTTATCAGTTATAATATTCTTTATTCCACAAAAGGAAAGTCAATTAAATGTAATGAAAATTAAAGTAAATTAAATAAAATTATTTTAAATTATTGATATCATCTAAGATTTTTGGAAATACCCAATATTTCTGTGTGTATGATGCTATGTGAGTAATTCATACAAAAAATAAATAAATGCTTTATTGACAATTATACTTTTAATTATGCATTTTTATGGAATTTTTTTAATTTAATTTTATTTCAATTTCTTCTTCAAATTGCAAATCTCCGATTATCAATTCAATTCTGAATGGTTCATGATCCTCGTGGCTGCTGGTAAAAATTGTACTTTCCACACTGCTTGAAGTGAATATTTTTGTTCCCAGTTTCATGATTACATTTTTTTTTTTAGTTCAGAGTAATTTCTAAAATTGCATTTCATTTTGTCAACTAATTTTTTGATCAATTATGTCATATTCCACAGAGACGGGCCATCTGAGCTGCTCTTTTGCTCATGGTCTCTGTGGATGGATCCAGCACAAGAGGGAGATCTTCACTGGGAGACAACTGCAGATCCTTCAGGTGTTATGGGGGTTTTCTATAAAATGTTATTGTGTCAAATGACAAATAAGAATTTAACACGACACCGTTTTCAAGTAAAAACAGAACTTTTTATATGGTTTGGCCTCAGGCTGCAACTAACGATTTTCGATATTCAATTACTCAATATTCGATTAATCGGACGAATTATTTTTTTATTAATCGGTTAAAGATTTATTTTTGCTCTTTGTTTATTATAACTAAATACAATCCTAAATCATGGTTGTGGCAAGCAGGACAAGGCAAAGGAACTGAAATGCAAGGTGCG
This sequence comes from Hybognathus amarus, assembly GCA_030378365.1. Lineage (NCBI taxonomy): Eukaryota > Metazoa > Chordata > Actinopteri > Cypriniformes > Leuciscidae > Hybognathus > Hybognathus amarus. Next base: position 479 of record JAQIUQ010006791.1, on the reverse strand, counting down.
TCTCACAGGCGTCGTCATTATCACTCACACCACCGGCCCCACGGCACTCACTCGTGTCCTTTCGGCCTTGGCCGCGGATTAAGTTAAAACTAATGAGGCCGACTAATCGATAATGACATTCGTTGACAACGATTTTCATTAATCGATTACAATGAATTAGTTGTTGCAGCCCTAGTTAGGCCGTTTATTTACACGACAATGATAACACAGTGACAATGAAAACAGTTTTTGAAAACGATACGTTATGTGTGTAAACTACAAAAACACCAATTTGCGTTCTAATTTTCATATAATTTTTTTTTCGTATTCGTCATTCCGTGGCTACGGATGCTGAAAAATGCTTAATTTTTATGTAAACTGTTTACGTGACTCTATGTCGACCTGGTTAACCCTTTCACGCGTACGATCACACCGGTGTGATCAGTCTTGGCTGGTCCCTGGAGCATACGATCACACCGCTGTGATTAGAACGCTGAGTG
>JAQIUQ010006790.1:85000-97478 GCA_030378365.1 Hybognathus amarus | reverse complement strand
TCAATACTATGCCTTAGAACGGACACTATAGGTGACCAACAGTCCTGTTTTCACTTTGGTTGCTGCCTGTTTTCTTTAAAGTGATGGATATCTTGTTTTCCAAACTGCTGGGAAAGATGACGCTCAATAACAAACATAGACGGGCAAACCGAGGAGGATGAGGAAGAAAAACAGGATAAAGAGGCAGAAACTGAACACACAAATATATTATGTTGGTTTCAAAAACAAATGAAATCAAAAAATGTCTTTGTTCTTAAGAAAATAAAACAGAGCATAGACATAATGAATTTAAAAGAAATACCTCCAAATTTGTTAAAAACAAAAAATGGTCTCACAAACTACACAGCAAACCTGTCACATAAAACATGTTGAGGAGCCTCTGAGAAGCCATCCCAATTTTGTGCTCTGCAACTGTTTCCATCCTCACACAGAGGAGCCACAGTCACTCCATACATGTACCGACATTAACAAGGCATCTCTCTAGGAAAACTTTAGGCATCTGTTTGTGGCTCCAGTGTCTGGGCTTCAGTACCAAAATACTGGTCACCAGACTCAAACATGCGGGACTGTCCTCGCTGGTGACAGACTGCATCTCGAGGAGCTGGCCATGTGAATTGACATCTGCCTCGAAGAAGCACATCCTCTTCAGTACTGGAAATCAGTCCTGTGATACATCTGGATTTATCAAACAGGTATTATTTTAAAGAAAACCACATGAAGTAAAACAAAAATGGCAAATGAAAAAGCAGTAAATCTGCGATGTGTTTTTATGAGGCAACTCTCCTAATCATAGCAACGGGACGCCGCTCCGTCTGAAAACAGTAATTAAAAATCGACACGTACCGCTGACACACTCTAGCGTTTTATCTGCGACATTACGAAAACTGTAACTATGTCCTTTACATTAAAACGACTGAAAGTGCACAGTACTCACGTCACCATTATACCAGCACTGGGCATGCGTGCGCCGATGTAAACAGTGATTCGACGACTTCAGGGGAGGAGACGTCATGACTGAGAACAGCCAATCATATAGAGCTCGAGCGTCAGCCTGCGCCAGCGCTTCCTAAGGCCTCCGTTGTCTCGTCCACACTGACAGCCCTCCGGACATCCAAACGCAAGAATCCAGCTGTGCAGCGTTCTCAAGCTTCTCAACTTTTCGCTAAGCGTTTCTACGCTTCTGTTAATTCTGCAAAAATCTGTACAACTGATCGTACCTACACATCCCTTTAAAGAAAGTATTGCAATGTTCCGGTAATGAGTACTATCGGTACATCCTTTTTCAACATATGATGCTAGATTTCCACATGAAAATACAACTCTCAATTTACAATACTGTGCATATATATATATATATACATTATTCGGCCACTTTATCAGGTGCCCCATGCTAGTAACGGGTTGGACCCCTTTTGCCTTCGAGAACTGCCTCAATTCTTCGTGGCATAGATTCAACAAGGTGCTGGAAGCATTCCTCAGGAGTTTGGTCCATATCGACATGATGGCATCACACAGTTGCCGCAGATTTGTCGGCTGCACATCCATGATGACGAATCTTCCGTTCCACCACATCCCAAAGATGCTCTATCGGATTGAGATCTGGTGACTGTGGAGGCCATTTGAGTACAGCGAACTCATTGTCATGTTCAAGAAACCAGTCTGAGATGATTCCAGCTTTATGACATGGCGCATTATCCTGCTGAAAGTAGCCATCAGAAGTTGGGTACATTGTGGTCATAAAGGGATGGACATGGTCAGCAACAATACTCAGGTAGGCTGTGGCTGTTGCAATCGATGCTCAATTGGTACCAAGGGGCCCAAAGAGTGCCAAGAAAAATATTCCCCACACCATGACACCACCACCACCAGCCTGAACCGTCCGATACAAGGCAGGATGGATCCATGCTTTCATGTTGTAGACTCGAATTCTGACCTGCTACCATCCGAATGTCTGCAGCAGAAATCGAGACTCATCAGACCAGGCAACGTTTTTCCAACTCTTCTATTGTCCAATTTCGATGAGCTTGTGCAAATTGTAGCCTCAGTTTCCTGTTCTTAGCTGAAAGGAGTGGCACCCGGTGTGGCTCTTCTGCTGCTGTAGCCCATCTGCCTCAAAGTTCGAACGTACTGTGCGTTCAGAGATGCTCTTCTGCCCACCTCTGGTTGTAACGGGTGGTTATCTGAGTCACTGTTGCCCTTCTATCAGCTCTGAACCAGTCTGGCCATTCTCCTCTGACCTCTGGCATCAACAAGGCATTCCCGCTGAGAGAACTGCCGCCCTACTGCACGTTCTTTCTTTTTCGGACCATTCTCTGTAAACCCTAGAGACGGTAGTTGTGCGCTGAAATCCCAGTAGATTAGCAGTCTTGAAGCTCCCACACTCAGCTAGCCTTTGGCACCAGACAATCACGTGCCACTCCTCTAAAGTCTACTCAAAATCACCTTTCTCCCCCAGACTCGCGCTCCGTTCAAACTGCAGTAGATATTGTCTGACCATGTTGGCACTGCCCCAAATGCACTCACGCCCATGCTGATCGGCTGCTTAGAAACTAGAAGTGTTACGCAGCAGTTGGAACAGGTGTACCCAGAAAGTGGCTCGGTGAGCTGCAGACATACAGATATATCATTATTCACTTCCATGGTAGTAACTCAGCGACAGGAATATTGCTCCAGGAAGCACTGTTCAATCTTCTCATTTAACCGCAGTCATCATCTGAATCAACCAATCACATGGCAGCTGGCTTCAGTGCATTTTATGGGTGGTGGCTTCAAGTTAAGACAATCTCCTGAACTCCAAACCCGAATGTCAGTAATGGAAGAAGGCGATCCAGCCATTCCCAGTTGGTGGCATGCCTTGTTGGTGCCAGCACGGGGTTCTGTCTGAGCAATTCCAATACTTGCTCAGTTACTGGGATTTTTCAACACACAACCACTTTCAAACTCAGGGAAAACATCCACATGAGCAGTCCCTGTGGCGTGAAATGCTTGTTGATGCGCGAGGTCAGTAGGACAATGGTGCTCAACTGATTTAAGCCGACAGTAAGAGCAACTGTCTACTTGAAGAACCGCCGCGACAAACCCGAGGGTACGCAGCAAGCATTTGTGAAGAAGACACAACACACACAACTTGAGGCCGATGGGCTAACAAGCAGCAGAAGACCCTCATTGGGACGGACCACCTCATTCTCCGATGATAACAGGAGAACAGGTCAGACATTGGCAGTAGCTCAACAAAACTGGACAGTCGAACAGACTGGAGAAATGTTCGCCTGGTCTGGATGAAGTTCGATTTCCGTTCAGACGTCAGATGGCAGAAGTCAGAAGATTATCCAGCATGGATCCTCTATGCTCTATGTGTTAACCACTGTGCAGGCTGTGGTGGTGGTGAATGGTGTGGGATGTTTCTTGGTACACTTTAGGCCCCTTACTATTTGGTATTGCCCCAGGTTATTGCCTTTAGGAATTGGAATATTTTGTTTAACTCAACTAGTGTGGAAAATCTACAACAACTATGGAGTATTCCCATTAAAGGCCAGATCAAGACCAACAAACTGATGCTCAAAAGAACAGGACTGGTCATTTTACTAATTAGTCAAAAATAACAAAAATAATGCATTAATGACAGTACAGAAACTGCAAAAATATTTTGATGTTGCATTTCATTAAAAAATAGTGAAATAGTTAAAAAAAACTATCACATGTGGCTTATGTTTTAAATAACTATAAAATCAATACATTAGTTCTCAACATAGGCTTTCATAACAATACCTTATATCATTATCCCAATGAATATATTTGCAGATAATATAATTGCCAAAATTTTGCATTTAGGATGTCATTCAGACTCTTGTAAACACACATACTGCATTAACAAATGACAAAAAATGCCCTACCAAAATAATAAGTTTAGCGCTTATTTCAACAAGTAGAACACATTATATGAGCTAACTTAAGTTGCTTCCTTCTTTTTAAATATTCTCCTAGGTAGAAGCCCTCCATCACATAACTTCCAGACTTTGAGGCAAACAGCCACATTTTCCCTTCCTTTACAAGAGCATACCAAACTGAGTAAATGGTCCCAAATAATACTAGAAAATTATTGACATCAAAACTGCACTGTCACCCTTCCTTCATGATAATTGCATTGGTTCTCTGAATGAAGTGCTTCTAAAAATCAGCTCCCAGCATCCAACAGGAGAACTATTTTGCCATTTAGCAGGTACACTGTCACAGAACGCATTTCAAAGTTTTATCACCTAAAGTCTACCATCTTGGCCTCAGCTGTGTGATCGCCCAGTGTTTGGAGCTACTAGAACCATCAGTCATTTAGACCAGCAGCGCTGTCCATGGCTGATGTGTACAAGTGGGCACCTAATAATCACTCACACCACTTGAGACACAGAGCTATCAGAGCGGACTCCTACCGTCTGTACAATGCAGGATTTAGATCAATGACCATAGAGCCAAAACCTCTATCCTGCGACATAAAATGAGAAGTAAAAAACACAAAATTAAAATGGACAAGAGAGAGGGATGCCCACGGCAAACCCTCATCACAGAGGACCGTCTGTCCACTGGACCAGGCAAGCTTGAAGCCTTTCATTAGTGCAGTGGATACCTGTCCCGACCCACAGTGTCATTTGCATTCCCACGGGGACCGCGTTTTCCCAATATTCCTAGCTGAGACAGCCCAATCCGGGGTCGGTTCTGGTGATCCCCAACAGCGACGGGCCCCGACTCAGAATGCCTCATTCATGAGAGTTTGGCGAGCTCATACTTCCACATCTGAGTGTGTGCAGCGCTGATGTGCACCTCCTGAAAACAGCAGCCTCTCTCCCTCCTTCTGCAGACCAGGCATGAGCGGTCTCCGTCACCCGCTGCTACTCAGCATGTCCACCTCCAGGCCACTCCCCTTCTCGCTTCCTTCCCCACTCAAAGAAATTCCTGTCCAGTCCCACTGCTGTGTGTGTGTAGTGTGTGTGTGTGTGTGTGTGTGTGTGTGTGTGTGTGTGTGTGTGTGTGAGAGAGAGGGGCTGTCTACAGCTTGTCCTCCACCCTTAATACAGATGGCACGGTAACACTGTGACAGTGTGTATATGAGTGAGAAATATATATTGTTGCTTGGTGTTCTTGTTCTTGTTCAGTTACACACACACACACACAGTTGATATTACTGCATCTGTTTAGTCACATGTACAGGCCATAGCAGTGCTTTCTCTGGTCATGTGGACACATGTGCCTGAACACATTAATGTCTTGTGTATTTCAATGTGTGCGCTGAAAAATTGGGCTAAATTTGTCAGCAGAGCAACAGGGAAGTGTTCACTACACACTCATATTTTAAATGATGGCGTCACATTAAAGATGGTAAGCAAGAGTCAGTGTTGAAATGCACTTAAACACACATAACATGGTGACTCATCATTTCAAAGAAGGACATGTTCCTGAATCCCTTGTGCTCATCCCTGTCGTCCTCAAACAATAATATTTAGGTCAGGGTCAGGGTCAGGTCATGAGAACAGCATTGTAATCTTGTCATTTTCCTCAGATTTTACGGGGTTAGGGTGACGCACCTACAGTACAAAGAAAGATGTTGAATTGGACATAAATAATACTATACATGAACAAAAATATGCTTAGAGGTTCACTCCAGGTGATTTTGCAGAATCAAAATGGCCATAAGTTTGTTCAGTGAGAGTTTGTGATTTAGGGCTACACTAAGGGGAAAATGACTTTTATAACAGCAAAATGTGTTATAACTATGGATGGCACTAATATACATATATTTGATAAGTAATTATTTGAAAAAATAAATACTATCCAATCTAATATTTTGTGTTTACAAGAGGTATTTATTCTATTTTGATCACATAATGTCGTTGCCGCAAAAGTTGCAAACACTTTACCTCAACATTCAATTATTAATGAAGTTTTCATAGAATATTTTTTAGACAAAAGATCAATGACATGAAGTCTAAAAACAGCAACAGGACAGACGTCCACTCCCTGCATGACTGACCTTAGGTCAGTGGGACTAGGTATCCTCATCCAGATCAGACTTGCTTCTGTTGGAACAATGATTTCAGACATACTGACGGGAAGTTTGGTTTTAGGAACCAAAGCCTAGTTAGTAACTTCCCTTTGGCACACTGTGTCTTGTAATTGCTCGTCAGCGCATCTCCACTCAGCTGTGGGAGCTGACATGAGTGCTTTTACATGACGTGCAACACAACACCATAAATGCTGAAGACTTCAGTGTTGCCGACAATGTGCGCTTGGTACCATAGTCTTGCTTTATTTACGCTTTCCTGGTTGACGTGCTGAAGCTAAGTGTTGTGTCTTTCTATTTCTTTTGTCTACACATATTGTTAAGTTTCCACTAAAAGAAGACATTATGATGGAGAAGTCTGTTGTTCAAATAATTGCCTAAGGAAGCTTGTTCCAGAAATTGTGAGAACACAAAACTAATACAAAATAACACACTCATTAAATGACATTTAAATAAAACATTCATTTTATGACCAATATTTGAATAGTCAGTGTTGAATATACCTACAATATATTTACTTTCTATTGGTTATGCAAACTGCTTCCTAAAAATATATACTTGCATGTTTTACATTTAAGATAAAGTTAAACCAGTTTACAATTTTCAGTCCATTTTCTTCAGCCTCTATACCCTGATCCTATTACACATTCCAGACAAAACGAAAGTATTCCCAGCATGCTTTGTAGACTTCCAGAGCTTAGCTTTTGATTTTATTTGACAACAAAGTCCGTCTTACTTTTTCAGAAATTGGTATAGGGAGCAAACAATATCATAAAAATAATGTATTCAACAATAAATGTGCAATCAAAATTTGGCAATAAAAACTGATTTCTTCCTTAGGAATGGGTGTGTAGAGATACGAACATTTAACACGACTAACAATAATCAGACAATCCTTTATCCTCTTTATAGAGGTATTAATAGAGCTGAACCTTATGAGGATGCACGAAGGAAAAAGTGAACTAACAACACGAACAAAGAAGCAAACTACAATGACCAGGCCTGAAAATAGATTAGCACAATAATTTGGAGTACAGTCAGAGTAACCACAACTGAGGTAAAGCATGATGGACTGGGACAACAGGCGACACACAGAGAGGAGAAAACAGAGACAGATAGCTGAAATTTCTCCTACTCTGCCCTAAATCAAGAAAAAAAAAATACCGCTTTTTGAATTTAAAATGTGATTTATCCAACTTTGAAAGTTGAAGAATGATGTAACAGCTCTAAAATGAAAAAAGTTAAACCAGCTACACACTTGTTTACTCAAAACACACACACATATATATATACCATTTGACCCTAAAAATGGTCATTTGCAATTCCGCTTCCATTTATATTGAAAAAGCTAGGAGCAGCACAGTAGCCAATCAACTCCAGCATGATGCTGGCCACAGAGGGACTGGCCAATTACAACTCAGTCCCTGCAAAAGCACCTGCTAATCAGAGCGTGTGGATGTCACAGTGGTGCTGAACCAGCTCATCATAGCTCTTGAACTTAGAATGCATGTGTGGAGAAACATAAATTATCCTGAGACCTATATGTAAGAGTTTGCTCTTCACAAAATTCAGTGCACTGTGGGATAAATTATATGTGAAATATCCTTTCATAAACAAATATTCTGGTCTCAATATGACAGTAATGAGATGTTACTAGTGCCAAAGGTGTTTGATGTCCGTATTAAGAAAAATCAAATGTGCGTGTTTCAAATATGAAACAATCCAGTTTGAATTTAAAACTATATAGTTTGATTTAGCAGCACTCAGACAGTGACGTGAAATATCAGCATCGCACACGAAAACTCGTCTCTTGTCACGTGCACCCGGTGCTCGCTGGTCCTGGGAACTCCTAAGTGGAAGCAGATGAGATCTTGGGCCCACACGTGCCTGGTCCCAACCTGGCCAATGAAGGCTGAAGTCACTCCTTGTGGGTCCTGACTGCGTCTTCCGCCTGTGGCCCAACAGCCAGCGAGAGCTGCATAGCTCCCCCCCAAATACTGACATGGAGTGTGCTGGAAAAGGACCCAGCTGAATGAGAGGAGAGCGTGAGCAGTCTCAGTGACCAGGGCGACTGTCAGGCTTGGTTAGAGAGCGCATGGAGAAGTGAAGTGAGGCGGCTAGTCCCTTATATATATATATATATATATATATACACAACACCACAAGGGGGACAACAGAGATTGTTATCCATTAAGAGCTCAGAGGGATCAGATGATATTCCTCATAACTTACGAAGCTGTTGTCTGTCCAATGAAGGGATGCTTACACAGACGTTAATATGAAGTGAGTAAAAGGGTTTGACAACTCAAAATACCTATTTCATAAAATATTTATTTAAACAAATTGTGTTATGCATTTATTTAATTCTGAAAATTATTAGCTGATGCTGATGCAAATATTTTTTTTGAACGGTTTGTTGGGGAAGAGAGAATCATGAAGACCATGGTAAATACTATATGGCCTACTAGTTCAAATACAGTTATTTTAAAATCATAAAATAATAGTTATAATAAATTTTTTGAAAGAATTTTGGAGAAATATTTTAATACATTCAAAATGATTTTAAAATATAAATCATTAGAATAAAATATTTAAAAAGTTAAGAGTGGGACATATAGATATAATTCGTAAATATTATATTATGTGTAATGATGTGTGAGAATTTGTGCAGCTTTGTGAATTTTCTCTTTCTTTCTCTCTTTCTCTCTCTCTCTCTTTCTCTCTCTCTCTCTCTTCTTGTATGTACAGTAATGTACTCTAAGGGCTGTGCTGTATCGTGAGTTAGTGACGCGGCTGACGGGCGTTAGGCTCGAATGGCTGAGCGCAACATACCCTTCAGCCGGAAACTTATTTACCATAATACACTTGCCTTTACCATCCCCTTTATAAAATGGTTACCACGTATAAAAATGTAATTAAAAAAAAATTTATTAGTGCAAGAAATTGCATGAAGTAATCACTAAAAGCCTTGCCTGCAAAAAAGAAAAAAAAAAAATAGTTCCTGAATCGCAGTGGCGTAGGTTCATTTTTAAATGTTGCTGGGGATTGGCAACATTAATGTATAAATATATTTAAGTATCTATATTTTAAATAATTGCTAAAAGATATTTTTAGTGTCACTTAGATTGGCATGGCACATCTCTAGCGCCTCACCTAACTCTTTACCCCCGCTTTGCCCCTAATCGTGAAACAGCAACAATGTCTAACGTGTGTAAATACATGCATGAAAGTTAAATAAAACACAACATAGGTAACCCGCAGTGTTACGCAGTGATAATAGAGCGTGGTGAAGCTGTGCTTTATCATGAAGATAGCACAGCTATTGACCAATTAATAGAATCAAGGGATTTTAATTGTGTCGTTTACACACACACTTTCCCTTTTTTTCAGTCTGTCCATATTGCTAAAATGTGTAAAAGTTAGAAACTGAACCTAGAATAACTATGAATAAGTATCAGATCACTTAAAATGTTCTTTAACAATGTGAGTAGTTTCTGAATGAATTTTAGTTAAAATCTGCAAGCCTTTGTGTGGATCCAGTGTTGCAGATCTTCCTACACCTCTACCGATGTAAAAACCAGTGTTTTCTGTCGAACTAGAATTTACAGCAGCGGCAACAACCCACACAGGAAGGAGAACTTAGTCATCGCTCATGACCTACTTTCACTGGCGCTGATACGGCCCACTCTTCCTGACAGAGACCCCTGAGGATGCCCAGTCAAGTTGAGTCTGCTCCCAAACAAAACGAACTCCGGTGCCCACAGACAGACACAGACAGACATGAACAGACCAGATACAGACAGATGGACAGACAGACATGCAGATACAGACAGACAGACGAGATAAAGATACAATATACACACAAACAGAATACAGTTGAACAGTACAACAGACAGACAGAGATACAGACAGACAGACGGACGGACGGACATACAGACAGATGACAGACACAACATAAATTTAACAATACAGAGATAGACAGACAGATGGGAGAGAGACAACAAGACAAGATATACAGACAGAGTATAACATACCATAAATATAACGACAGAATATAACAGAACAATATAATATAATATAAATTTACAACATAACAAAATACAGAATATATAACAAATATATAAGAATATAAATATACGTAATATAAATATACAGAAACGGACGGAAACGGAACGGACGGAATTTGGACGAATGGAATCGGACAATACAGACAGACAGAATAATAGTATAGAGAGATATATATATATATAGATAGACAGATATATCACGGACGTACGTAATTAAACGGAACGGACCGGGACGGACGCACGCACAGACAGAAGAGACGACAGACATAAATTAACAGAATATACAGAGACAACAGACAACAGAAACAGAGACAGAAACAAATATACAGACAGACACAACAGACACAGACAATATACAGATAGACAGAATATACAGACACAGTATACACACAGACAGCATATAAGACGGGAAATATACGAGATACAAACAAGATAGATACAGACATATTTAAAATAACATAACAATAATATAATATACAGACAGTAATATACAGAATATACGTACGTACGTATTTAACATATAATAGACAGACATATTTACAGTATACACACATACATAGACGCACGTATCACATTGGATCGCATGCACGCACATACGTCCACAGTGGATCATTTTACACATTACAACTGTCGAACAGGAAGTCAGGTGGACATGACGATTATGAGAAGGATTGGTGTTCACAGCTCAGTGGAAAGAAAGAGTGTGTGTGTGTGTGTGTAGGCACTCTGATTGGTGTTAGATAACATCAGTCTGGCAGTTTGTGATGAATGTCCGCTCTGGTAACAGGACACGGCTGCTGCCGGCTTTCTGGGGTCTCAGCTGAGACGGCGCTGCATCTTTCATAGAAAAATACCTGGGAAAATATTACAAGAACACTAATCTACTCAGGCACTGAAAAATCAATTATAGGGAACAAGTCAAAGCAAATAATGTGCTGACATATGGTTACACATCATTCTCATGGCCACCATCTTGTTCTAAACAGTGCACTGAGGAACAGGCTCAGTTAGAATTTAAATGGACCTTTTCTACAATATCCCAGAATGTGTTTGTGAGTTCAGATCAAAATATCCTATATACCATCTATTATTAAACTTTATAAATGTCATTCTAAGTTCTAACAAATCCAGTCTTTTTGGTGAACATTAGTTTCATGTAAATGAGCTGCTGTCTCCTGTCGATATAGGGGGAAGTGTGTGACTACTAAACAGACACGAAAAACACACACAAGCACATTGCAAACAGGAAAAAGAGCTTTGATTGACTGTCCAATTAGAAATAGCAGAAAGCAAAATGTAGTCGCTGCAATCATAGAACAAACTTGCATCTGGTTCAGACAGTTGAAGGAGGATTTTGCATAACCAGCATATAAGGGTCAATATACTGAATTAGGGTAAATCATACTGTTTATTATATTTAACTCATCAAATGTCATGAGAAGATAATTTATAATTTGCATGTGTCTGCAAACAGATATATCAGTTTAAAGTATCAGTTTTAACTTTTAATCAGTTCTGATTTCGGCTTAATAGCTGTGGCCTACTGGTTAAAGTACCTGTAAGTTTAGACGTGCCCACTTTAAGCAGCAGAAAAAGACCCAGGTGCCTTTTATCAAGGCCCAATTACCAATTCACTCTCTTTGGCGCCTTTAGCCAATAACTGCCACAGCTCCGAGTATATGTGTGTCTCTATTGATGACTTTATGCACCAACTCTGTTGCGTTAATGAAAAAAGAAAATTGAATTACACTATTTAGCAAAAACAGGGCTACCATAATATGTGAGTAAATAAATACGTACATGTCTTTCTATTTTTGAGAGAATATTTTATGCATGGTTATTCTAAAAAATTAAAGTTCCTGAAATAAGGCCACAAAACACATACTAGTCTGTTCACATAAGGTTTCGAACTAATGCATCTGTCGCCGTGAAGTTTTTGCTTTTTCAAAATGATCCAAAGACTCCTTCATCACCGTGTACCCCGCGGAGGGTTTTAGTTCAGTTAGGAGGACGGCTTTTTTACAAAGTTACAAATCATGAGACGTCTCATGAAGCCTTGAGAAGCATTTATGCAACTTCGGACAAAACAGTATAGCTCTGTGCCATATTTTAAGATTTGCCCAGTCCAAGTTGCTCTTCTAAAGTTCGAACTTAGTTCAAACATGAATTTTAATCTGGGACTGGGTTAAGCCTTGTCTGTGAAGGGTTAGGGTAAGGGTTAGGGTAAGGGTTAGGGTCAAGGGTTAGGGAAAGAGTTCTGAGTGCTGCACACCCTGAAGCACACACAGAGAAAGCTGGAGGTCGAGACACATGAAGGATTTAACCCAACGCTCTACTCGAAGCTTAAGTCGCTCTAATACAC
>JAQIUQ010006790.1:0-80000 GCA_030378365.1 Hybognathus amarus | reverse complement strand
CTGTGATTCATTGAACGGGACACGAGCAGAAGATTCATCACCTCTAATGAGCATTATAGCTGCTTTTACGTCACGACACAAAACTGATTTAAAAATAAACTCAGGAATTAGCCGAAACCAGTGCACAAAACTGAGCTGAGTTAAGCAACGTTAAACGTTAAAAGCAACAAACAAACACAAAAAGAATGAACGATCACATGTTTCATACATCCAGGAAAGAACACGCTGTTCTGAGGACTGATAAAGGCACAAACAAACAAGCGCCTGAAGCAGGAGATGGACGAGCTCATATGATATTCCAGCCGAGGATCACGGTGTCCTGAACAAGAACATTTGAGCACAGCTGAAAATCTGAGCTTTCTCTACAAAAACTTGCTTCGCTGATTCAACCTGCACAGCAGCACCTGCTTTCATTTCTTGAGACGACAGCACAATAACCAGATCTGAGGAAACGCAGCCGTGTCTGTGGGAAAGTGGAGCGCACTTGAGTTGTTTTTGAGTTGGCACAGCCCGTGTGGTCAGACTCACAATCAGATAACAGATGCAGAACGCCACACAGAAAGAAAGAACAACTTCAAAAGCAAAACACAAACCACCAAAAACAGAAACTTCTCCACCGCACTGGGACGACAGCAGCCGTCTGACGGAGATCCTGCGTCTCGAGTCGGAGGTGATTCTCTTTCAGACGATCAATGCAAACGGCCATATAAAACACACCAGATCAGATCACCAGATTTTCATCTAACAAATACATCACAAAATATATATAAATATATTTAAGTCACATTATGAGCAATAAATCCAAAAATAATGAGATGTGTGTGTAATTCAATAGTTATAATTGTGAGACATAATGTAAAAAAATCATCACTGAAATAATGAGAAAATTATGGACAAAGTTGCATTGTAAGAATGTAAGTAAAAATAAGAAATACTTTTTCATTGAAAAAAAGACAAAGTTGCATTGTAAGAATTAAAGTCACAATTCAAATACTTTAGCTTAATACTGTACCTTTTACTTTTACTTATTTAGTCTTTAGGCAGAAACAGACAATTATACATTACATTTCTAATACACTAAAAATAGTAAAATAGCCAAATGACAAACTAGAGGGAAAAACCTGTTATTTTTATCTATCTATCTATCTATCTATCTATCTATCTATCTATCTATCTATCTATCTATCTATCTATCTATCTATCTATCTATCTATCTATCTATCTATTCCCCACAGGGGATGGGCTAAATATTATTGTCTCATCTCTAGTGCAGTAAAATTAACCAAATCAGGCTTCAGAGATGTTAGCTGATGACCCCTGACCCCTGTTGGACATGTGGGAACTACATACGTGTAAAACACACAGCCAATCAGAACGACATGTAGTGTCTGCGGTGGCGTACCTGTCGTCGCGTGTGTTGGGGCTCAGGTAGCGCGTGGACTCTTCCTCACTGACTGATCTGCAGACTGCTGTAACACACACCAACACACAGTCAGAACACAAGAACACACAAACACCAGCCGTCACACTGAGAAAGAGAGTCTGGACACACACTGATCTTTTAATCATATGGTGACAAAAAAATACTCTAACAAGACACACACAGTTTTACAGTCCAAACGATGCTCGAGCTTAAAAGGAACACACATCCACAGAGCATCTTTTAGGCGTAAGTTTAATCTTCCCACTAGAGGGCAGCGAGAGTGTCCCGATCGACTAGACTAGCGCTGTACACGAGCACAACACAACAATACTTCCATTTAACCAGTTAAGCTTGCCATGATCATCAGGGGCAGTGTGAACCCTTCACAATCCTCTACAGATGTTTATAATGACGTGCCTTAAGAAAAAAGTGTGCAAAAAACCTAGTGAGTTTCAGAAGTGTTTCGTGAGTTATTGTGCTCTGCATGAAGAGGAACAGGTGATCAACAGCCCTAGATCAGCATAACAGGCCTTTCTCCAGCACACACCTGACAGTACACACACCCCAACCGTGTCAAACACGTCTGAACTTGATTTACTAAACCACTAATTCCCTGTATAGTACCAGTTCTCAATCTATAGGATTTCCCTCATTTTAAAATGATAGTAAAGTCGTGAATGTTATAAAAAATAACACAAGTACGAACAAAGGTTGACACAAGTGTTGAACAGGAGGGAGTCATTACTGACACAGTTCTCATTTTTGGGTGAACTAACCCTTTAATGCAGCCTGAGGTCAAACTTAAGGTCATCGCCGACACACACTGCCTGTCGTATGATAGAGTGGTGAACATTTAAGACGTCCCCAGACAGGCGGCCGCTTGTTCTTCCCTCCAGCCTATAAATGTCTCCCAGAAAACACACATGACACACGGGCCGGGTACGTGCCAGAGCAATGGGAGGACTGGGATGAAGAGACGCACGGGTGACGGACGGCAGGAATGGAGGATGGGTTTGTGGGCCGGACGGTACAGACCTGCTCTCGCTGCCGGGCTCTCTCTCTCTCCGCCCCGCAGCCACTGGCGCAGCAGGAAGCGTCGGCGCTGGGGAGAGGCGCTGGAGTAGACCCGCTGGACCAGGCCGCCTCCTCCTCGCTGGACGGCGTGATCTCGATGGACGGCAGCTGCAGGAACTCCTTGGAGGCGGATCGCTGGAGGTGTTCCTGCTCTTTCTCGCTCATGACGTTCTCTCATACGGCGCATTTTAAGCGCTTGCGGCGCAGAGACGAGCTGGAGCGGGCCGGATCCGCCACAGACCCGTTCCGCTCGTCCGCCGGGCCCTGGATCTGCAGCGCGGGCAGCTGGAGGGTCTCGGACATGCTTCGGCTCAGTCTCGCGTCGAGTCCAGAACACAGAGGTCAGCGCGGCCGCGGGTCAGCACTCTCTGAGGGGCGGCTCGGTGCCGACATGTTTTAGGAGTCTTATAGGAGGTTCCCTAGAGGTCAGAGGAAGGTCATGAGGTCTATAGGTCAGCAGTTCTCAAACTATGGAAAATTGCAATACTAGAAAAACATAAAAATGCGCTTTTTTATTTTTATTAATTTACATTTATCTTTCTTTTTTTATCAATTTTACATAGGTTTGTGCATCTAACATTGTAATCCTATCCAGACGTGACGCGACAAGCAGTTTGTCTGTCCGAGACCCGACAAAATCAATCAAATACCACAGCCAATCAGAGGAGCATGTGGGCGGAGTCTCTCTGCAAGTGTATGCAGTAGCAAGGAAATGGATAATCTAGCGAATTAATAAATAGTAAAACAATTTAACATTATTACCAATACCAATTTAAAACACTTATCAAGTGACAAACAATCGTTGTCATTAAACATACACCCTTGTTTGTATCACACTGAGTTTGCTGTTTGATTTGTTTTTTTTTAATCTGCTCAGCAAAGGTGTAATTATTCATCGTTCGTCACTGATTTGATCTTAGCCTGACATGTTTGAGAACCACTGTGCTACGTGGACTATACACACACTTCAACATTTACACAAGAGTTTACAGGAAACAAGACGACTTTACAGACACGTTAGAGTAAAACATGCAAACAAATCAGATAATTTAAATAAACTAATGGGTAAAAACACATTTGCTCTCTCTACACACACACACACACTCTTTCCTGCTCTGCTCCGGAGTATTACTGTGAAACTGAACATTAGTGATTTCATCTCTAATGGGTGATTCACAGTAAGATCACTAAAATCATCAAGGGCCATATCATGCATACATATTATATTAAATATATGTGCAATATTTTGTTGCATTGAAGTCCACTTTCTGTTTTGTTTTTCTAACTGAGGAAGTTTTGAGATCTGACAGTTCCACTATCTGTTCATAGTACAATGACTCTTGTCAAAAAATCTAGGAAGCATGAGCCCATTAAAACCTTTCAGAGGCAGGCGTGTGTGTGTGTGTGTGTGTTAATACAGCAGGCTTCACCTATAGCGCTGTACTTCAGGAGTGTGTAAGGAAGTCAGGCGTAAACATGCAAGCGTGTTCATGGAGGAAGCACAAAAGTTGCAGCCCACTGAGAGACGACACACACACACACACACACACACACTCGTGGCTGCCCATCTGCCAGCGCCACACATCACACAAGCCCTCCGGCGCTTCAGGAGCCCGACACACACTGTCAGATCACTCCTGCTACGGCTCCAGTGCTTCTCCTTCTCTTTTCTTTCTTTAGCAGTAAATGCCAAATATACTGTTTGAGTTCTGTGTTGCAAAATGAACCCTATCTCGAGTCTGTCCACTGCATCTGCCTCAACCCTGACAGTACAACTGTGATTTCCTGTGACGCTCTGACTCTTCTTTCCTTTTTTGCTCTTTTTTTAAGAAACCAAAAACGTACATTAATATTAATGATTTATAAATCAAAATGTTTTAGTGTGCAGTGTATCAATACTTAATGCCTGTGTCAACTTAAAAATAAAAGTACTACTACCACAGGTTTTTGGATTTAGTACCATAGTAGGCTAATACCAGGGTAATTCTTGGAGTTCCATAGAATAGCATGGTAAACATATTTCAGTAACTTATATAACAAATGACAGTATTATTATCAAAGTACCATGGCACTACCCGCTTGTATCATCACTGTCACCTTACCAAGGCACTGCCACACAACTCTTTATTATGTGGCATTATGAAACATGACACTATGAAGGAAAAACAGTCATAAGAACTAAACCTGCCTGTATCAGTAGTGCACACCACACACACCTAAAAGCCATTCGGCAAAGTGGATAACAGTATTTCATTAACAGAATCCCATGCATGCGCTATCATTTTTTATCATTTTAGATTTTAAATTAGGCTAAAATGGCAATGAAGGCGTTAACGACCGGTAAGAACAATAAAAAGTGAATGCACTGAACAGAAATCCTACCTTTTTACATTTCAAATAACCGAAACCCTCGTTTTTAACATGCAGTTGTTGTCTTTCATTTTAAATGGGCATAATGAGGAACTGTGCGAGTTTTTCCCACACTGTTCCGTTAAGATCTTCTTCACGTTTCCTTTTAAGCGGACGATTTCACTCCAGTTAAAGGGTGGGTGGATACCGCGTTAAAAACAAAATACATGATATTTTACAAAGTGAAATAGGTTTGTTAAAAGCGAAAGAAAAGCAGAGATTACTGTGATACAGAAATAGATGTGTGGTTTAAAAACGATGTGATATTCGTATATATGGCAGGTTGAGCGCATCGCCGACCCCCTGTCCGAGATGAGCTGTCCCGGGTCTCTGTGCACAGGCAGGCTGGCGCTTAAACGAGTTGCCGCAGCTTGGCTTAGGAAACGAGCTCTCTTTATAAAAACGAACTACTTTTAACATTAAAAATGGTCAAATATCTTGTCAAATCTTGAAATACGAGGTAAAATCATAAGTAGCCTACTCTATACTGTATCTTAACAGCAGCAAATACGAATCAAAAATCTTCATTACTGAAAAAACTGACAAGAACGTTTTTGCCTGAAATTCGTGTCAAAAATGTACAACCACCTACAACTGAGGTAAAAACAAAGCACATCTTGGCAGCAGGAAATGCCAGTCAAATGTGTAGAACGACCTTAATAACTGAGGTAAAATCATGCGAAACATTGACAGCCACTGCAACATCTGACAGAAAATACCTCAACAAATGTGTTACAACAACCTTTGCTCATTATGACACAATTCCCAAACTACCCCTATGACAAGTAGCCTATTGTGTTGACAATCATATTTTCACTTAATCTTTAATATTAAATGCAGTATTTAATTTTAAAGCAAATTAAGACTATAGATAGCTGTATTAGTACATCATATTTGAAATTTCACAGCAAAGATGACAAATTGATAAACAAATGTTCTTAGCATCAGATATGATTCATGAATTTAATGAAGTACTACACAAAAAAATAAATACACCTGCAAATAACATAATTTCCCAAAGTGAATATAGATCCTGTTTGGCTTACTTATGCCAATATAAACACAAGCCCAATATAATGTTCTTCAAAGCTTTAACTTTGGGGATATATTTGGCCGATGGCTGCTTCAGTCTGACAGACAGTTTCTCCTTCCACACATAAACAAGTCCACGTGTTCATTCTCTACACTAGAGTAACGTATATGTGCTGCCAACTGACCTTCTGTTTCATACTGAAAAGACTTTTGCGCTATTAAACATTACTGATGAATGATCAACCGCTCAAGCAGAATGACAACATGTGATATCAGTAATTAACACCTTTGGCCATCTGTATTCACCACCATCTTGTCTTCTGGGAATAGAAATAAACTCTTCTGGTTTAAGTGTAAATTAATTACCAAACTGGAACCTGTTTGCTCCTTATCAAGATTGCATATAACTTTAGGAGTTATTAAATTCACTTAAAAGAAGAAGATTCAAATTATAAGTAATATTCTATTATAATACGTCAAATAATGTGAACATATGGCTGATTTCACTTATTTTATATACACATTTTTGACTTTCTGCAATTTTATTGTCCATAAATAGGGTCCATTGCTGTTTGGACTCTTATTTTCAACATATCCTCGAGCACATTAAATCCAGTGCGTGGGATGTTCCTGCCAGCACACACTGAACTCTGGAACACACACACACACACACACACACACTCCTCTTCAGCGCCTCCGGCTGTGCTTCTCTGCAGCTCTCACTCACTCTCGCTTTTAACAGGGTCTAGTAAATGTAAGGTCTTATAAAACTATACGTGCAGTGGATGTGGGCGCTCCAGCCTATTCAAACTAACGTCTCTCTGCGCTTTAGTTCATTACTTACAGAAAAATCTGTGACCACAGCAAAGGATAAAACTAACTAATTAATAAAAGCTCAATCTAATGAAACAGAAGAAAATGTCAATTAAGGTTTATCAAGGGTTTAAAGAAATATGGTGTATCTCCAGCCAGCAAAGCCAATCAACAGATCTTTATTTAAACATCAATTTTCTGCAAGCTGTGTAAACTCCACCATGACTTTTGGAGACGTTCAATTGAATGAATAATATTACAAACACAGTGCTGTACTTTATAACATCATATTCAAACACAGCATAGTATTACTCCAGAGGTTTCAATCTGACTGATGTTACATGAAAAAAATGCAATCAAGAAAAGATTAGTTCTGTATTAGTACATGAGAACTCTGATTTCATCTTTCAATTCTCAATGATAATAAACGTTGCTGATTTGATTGAGCTGAGATTTCAGATCACACATAAAAGAAAATTAAAAGGAGACATTTTCACACAAAGAAAAGAACGACAACACAAACACAAATGATTTAGCAAACTGAAACTAATAATAATAATAATAATCATGCAACTATCATAGTTTAAAATGTCCTCTCTCGTTATAAACAAAGCATTTATTTAATCAAGCTCTCAAAAACTGCTTGTTTTCAAATTACAGGATCTCTGATGCTCCACGGGCAAGTCCATTTGCATATGCCAAGACATAGTTATACATCATCACTCCACAGGCCCCGCCCACTGACATGCAGTCGCTTCAGCGGCGGACATGTGCCTGCGCTGGATACTAGCATCTAAAGCAAGAACACATTACAATCACTGATGCTGTCTACACTGGATACAGCAGTTTCTCCCCAGTGGCTCGCGACCTCTCAGTGGGCCGTCGATCACGCCATCGCAAGACTTTCTCCGTGTTAACCCGAACACACACAGTAAGTGGGCTTCACAAAAGGCTCATTGCAACAGGCTGCTGACGTTTACATGCAACCAAATAACCCGTTGGTAAACGCATTGATGGCTCAATCGGACTAAAAAGCCTTCATGTAAACACCTTAATCAATCCGATTGAGCTCGACCCGAATTAAATTTTGGTTCAGATGGTCATTTCTCCAATGAAACGAACATCCACAACTCGTAGATACTTGCAACGAATTTCCTCTTGCCATTCAGCACTGGGCAACCAATCCGCTAGAGTCGGGATTCAGCGACTCCAATGATGCAAAAAGCAGGAGCACAGCCGCTGGTTTGTGTGCGTCACTACGAGTCACTTTTCCAAATAATAAAACAAATAGTTGTTATAAGGAGGGGGATTGCAAGATTGCAAAGGCCCTTCCTGAGTAATCGAAAATAGGTTTGTGTGAATAATTTAGTAGTTCCAACAAAAAAGGGTATTTACCACATTCGGAGGACCGAACAAGAGCTGAAACACTGTTCAGTCTAAACAAATACACACAATGTTTTCATAAAGATCTCCAGGTGCTCCTTCTCCCTCTCTCTCTTCTCTTCCTCTCCCTCTCCCTCTCTCTCTCTCTCTCTCTCTCTCTCTCTCCTCCTCTCTCTAACTTCTCTCTGAACACACTCCATTTTCATCATCGCACAGCTGACTCTTGGGAAGTCCACAGACGTTTGGAGCACCAAAAATGTTCTTAATCTGTATTTTTTTTCTTGAATGTTCCAGTGAGAATTAAAAAATATCAGATTAAATTATGTAGTTGCAGTCTAAACATGTTTATTTTAAACATATTTAGACTGCAACTGAAATCATTTAATATATGTATTTATATACATTCTTAAATATATACATTCTTTTACTTAAAGTAAAAACACAACACTACCAGCCATAACAATTTAAAAAAAATTATTTAAAAAAAAAATATTTAAGAACTCACTTTCTTTATATGTAACCCTTTTCATTTAATACATTTAACTCTTAAATTCATTTATAAAAAATAAATTAAAAAATGGGTGTGACTTTAAAGGTGCTGTAAGTTTATGAGAAAACAGCTCTCTCCAGTTCATACGTAGAGGTGACGTCACTAACCCTAACGCCGCCAGTTTTAATATACAGAAGTTGGTGTTTTGAGGTGTAATCGACATGCCAGATAGTTGCTGTACGACTGGATGCACCGTCAATCATGTAATCTTAACATAAATGTGCTTACATCGTTGCCAGTAGGAGATAACTGATGTACAATATCTCCAAACTCAAGTCTGGCGGAGACTTTGCCAGTTTCAAAGCAATGAAAACATCAGCGGGAGCCGTGTACGGATCACACGCTCCGAGTATGTTCATTTTTTCTTGATATCTAATGTTAACATTCGGTCTAATAGTTCATTGACTGTGGTATTGGAAATTGCCCGGCTGGCCACCGCTTATGGACATTTTGTGCAGCGTTTGTTGCCCGCCGGGATCCACGGTAGTCACGTGACTGCACAGTATGAATATTGTGAATTTGGGCGGCAGTACCCATTACATCCTCTGTCTGTCCATCTCACGTCCTGCGCCTTTAAGAATGTTTCGATGTTTTGACTGAAAAACAAGACAGATCCTGATCAGGAAAATGCCGTTTTCTTCATGCTGTGTTGATCTCACCATCTCTCATAAACCACAAGCGCTCCAGAACGATGAATGCTTCGGTGTGGAGATGAACTCACACAATCCCAAACCCAATCCAGATATCTCCACACAGCTCAACATCATTCTCACTGGTTTGGTTGAACTGGTTCAGTGACGTGATGTGGGTGGGTTCCTCTTCAGGGTGAGACAGAAATAAGTTGGCACCATTTAAAAGAGGTTGAAGAATCTTGGGATTTGACTGACATATTCAATCCAGCCCTTGGTGACACACACACACACACACACACACATCTGAGGTGACGTTAGGAGGCAGAGCACAGCATCAGTGTTGAGAATAAACACATGAGCATCTCTGAGGAACTCCATCGAGAGCACAAACACACACACACACACACACTCTGAGGTGACGTTAGGAGGCAGAGCACAGCATCAGTGTTGAGAATAAACACATGAGCATCTCTGAGAAGCTCCATCGAGAGCACAAACACACACACACACACACACACACACACACACACACACACACACACACACACGTCTGAGGTGATGTTAGGAGGCAGAGCACAGCATCAGTGTTGAGAATAAACACATGAGCATCTCTGAGAAACTCCATCGAGAGACACAAACACACACACACACACACACACACGTCTGAGGTGATGTTAGGAGGCAGAGCACAGCATCAGTGTTGAGAATAAACACATGAGCATCTCTGAGAAACTCCATCGAGAGCACAAACACACACACACACACACACACATCTGAGGTGACGTTAGGAGGCAGAGCACAGCATCAGTGTTGAGAATAAACACATGAGCATCTCTGAGAAACTCCATCGAGAGCACAAACACACACACACACACACACACACACATCTGAGGTGACGTTAGGAGGCAGAGCACAGCATCAGTGTCTAGAATAAACACATGAGCATCTCTGAGAAACTCCATTCGAGAGCACAAACACACACACACACACACACACACATCTGAGGTGACGTTAGGAGGCAGAGCACAGCATCAGTGTTGAGAATAAACACAAACACACACAGCGAGCCCTGTGAAGATCTCGCTCTCGGCTTCTCTCCTCTATGGAACACAAAAGGGAATGTTTAGTAGATTGGTAATATTCTCCATTCATTCATGGAAATATGGAAAAAGCACTTACTACAGTCTATTTACTGTAGAAACCTATTTAGTGTCAGTTACTGTAGAAACTGGATTATGTTTCTCCTCAGCTGTTGCTGAAGCTGGTGACCGTTTCCACCGAGTGAATAAAGGACGTGTGACTGACCGAGGATCTACAGCTGGACCTTATTCCCAACATTAGCATATGATGAAGATACACCGATCAGAGGATGGAGAAACTGCTCGCAGCGCACAGCAAGCTTTACTTCTCACAACAAAACCATATACAGTTGGCAGGTTTTTAAAGAAGCATTTATTATGAACAAAAGAGAAGAATCCCGTTAGTGTTCGGAAGGGTCGTGCCCTATTCTCTCTCTCTAGTCTCTCATTGGAGAAAATAACAGGTTTGTCACACACACATCCTGTGCCTGGCCAATTTTACCTACCAAACCCCACACACAGCGCTCACAGAACACTAGCGTGAAGGAACAATGCAATCTCACACAGTTGCTCAAATGCTGATGCATTTGCTCATGCATATTTAATGAGGCATTGTATTGTTTAGGAACAGATAGCCAATCATAAACAGCTTTGCCATCAGCTGCAGTTTTTCACTTTTGTACCGCAATATAAAAGGTTTATAACAGCAATAACCCTCCTTTAAAATAAAAACTATGAAGAATAGCTGAAAAATATGACATTAAAGGGTTAGTTCACCCAATTCTGTCATTTAAGCATGAAGTTGTTCTAAACCGGTATGAATTTCTTTCTTTTTCTGAACAAGAAAGAAGATATTTTGAAGCATACGTGTAACTGAACAGTAGATTTCCATATCAGAGTGTCTTCCTTTGTGTTCAGCAGGAGAAACTCAGACAGGTTTGGAACATCTTGAGGAAAATGATGCGTGTGAATGATGACAACATTTTCATTTTCTGCAAGTTTATGTTAGGATTTCTCATTATGAACATATGAAGCGCTCGCGCCCGCTGTGCTGTGAATAAGGACAAAAGCACATTACTATCACAAACACCAGAGATCAGATCAGATCATCACAGAGGAACCTGAGACCATCACAACACATGATAAGTGACAGCATACTATAGGTGAAGGAAAGGCTGTTTAAAAAATCTATTCATCAGTATGTTCATTATACTGACGTGGCATACACCCACTAAACATTGCTCAGGCAGCGAAATTTTTCTGTTTTTTTACAATGACCTAATTATTTCTGAGTCACCAGCCGGATCCACCGTGATGAAAATGCCACATCTATGTAAAAACAGGCTTCTCTTTTCCTGGCCCTCCTTTCGTCTCTCTTTATGGACAAAACTATTCAGACAAAAGCTTAAGAATAAATGCCTATTACAGAATAAATGCAATTCTTGTAAAGTAAAAGCTTAATATGAAGGTCAATCAAACTGAGGTTGAGTTGTGAGCATCAGTGCTGCCCTCTGCTGTCCTGAGGAATAATGATCTCACACACTGGGAAAGGATCGCTACAATAATCAGCTGACATGACACTGAATTTCCTCTTTTCCCAGTTTAATATTTTTACAATTTAATATTTTCTGTAGAATCGACGTTGACTTCACACTAGATCTAGACACTGAAAACAGAATAATATGAATATAAATACACTGTAAACAACTATGATCAATAAATCGTTAAACTACCAATTTGTGTCCGTTAAAACTGACATTTGATTACACTTCAGAACAAGACAGCACCATAAGGCGATATACCACATCTAATACCACAGTAAAATTCTGAATGTTTTAGGATTTGGAAAATGTTGTCATGATGTAAAATGATAAAAGGCATGACAATAAAGTCTTGGCAGATCAATAATGAATAAAATTATATATTAATAAAATTAAAAATACATTAAAATGAAATACTATATAATGTAAATTTATGAACTATATGAACAAGTTCATTGTTTAATATCTTTTCTTCTATATTAATTTTGAAGCTCTACAAACAATCTATTTTTCTTCAACCCTGGTGGAGCGCTGGGGTTGATGGGTGGAGGCCGAGGCGCTGTCCGCGGTGCCTATCCCTCTTATCCGTGTGTTATCTGGGAACTGAAGGCCTGACGGGCCGCTGTCTCAAGGCTCATCATCAAGGACACACTCCTGAGGAGCTCTTAAAGGGACACTCCACACACAAATGAACACAAAGGAAGATATTTTGAAGAACCATTGGAAACAAACAGTTGTTCGACACCATTGACTTCCATAGTAGAAAAACTAAATACTATAGAAGTCAATGGTGCCAAAGTTCCAATCTTGAGGGAGAGTAAAGGAAGACACAATATTTGGGTGGAGTGTCCCTTTAAAGGACAACCGACACGACTCGACTACAAAAACAGTGACTTGATTTCATTTTCATCATCTTTCCTTGAAAGAGATGGGTCAGCGTCTGCAACAAGACGCCACTGAAATATGACAATCACAGAAAGAGAGTTCTGTCACGTCGACTCGACACACACACACACACACACACTGCTGTGAGCAGGACCACAACACACACACACACACACTGCTGTGAGCAGGACCACACACACACACACACACACTGCTGTGAGCAGGACATGCTGCACAACACATGTTTTACCCGTGTCAGATCTACAGGTGATGCGGGAGACGGGACGGTTTCTGATGCTGCAACTGATACAGCAAATGCTCACCAAGAAGGACGAGGAAGCTCATTGGCTACTGATACAGCAGCAACCAATCAGCTGTGCCCTATTATGTGATTGTGAGCAGGATGGGTTGGAGACCTATTAGCCTATCTGGAGCTTCATGACAGAACTTTGTATTTCTAGAAGAGCAGCTGTTTTCAAGCTCTTGCCTGAGAGTTTCTACTAAAAAGGTCAGAGATTACAGAGACTAATATGTTCTCACACGTCTCGTTCTGGCAGGACTGTGTCGGGCGTCTCATAGAGGTCACAGGTAATGGACAAACAATCAATAATGTGCATAAGACTGTAATGGGCTGCAATGCACCATGGGTAAAGTGAGCCAGAATGGGCCTAGGGAAATAACAATCCTATAATGATTTGATTTCACTGTGTGAGCGGCATCTTTTTACAGTCATTATTGTATTACAATACTTGAACTAGTACTCAGAAGAAAGGTTCTAGAAGGATGATATGGTCTCGGACGCTTCTACACTCTTAAAGATAAAGGAGACTTTCCCAGTCGATACCATTGAAGACCAGTTTTGGTTTCCCCAAAAAACATTGAACAATTCCTCAAAGAACCATGTGTTTCTCTGTTTTTTGTTCCACTTTTTCCACTATAAAGAACATTGTGTGCAATGGAAGGTTCCATTGATGTTAAAGGTTCTTTATGGAACCAGTGATTCCATTAAATAACCTTTATTTATAAGAGTGTATGTAAGTACTTTCTGGCCAAAGTCAAAAGAGAACAAAAAAACTCGAATTACTTGTGATTACAAATAATTATGAAGCCTGTTTCCACCCAAAAATAACAAATATAATTCTGCAATAGAGTTTAGAAATAAACACATGGTGAGTAAAATAAGACTAAGACATACAGCCAAAAAACAAAACCCCAATTATGAAACAAAGTAGCATTGAGAGATATAGAGTCAGATTAGGTAGATTTATAATCCATGGAACCGATATACGGACGGGAATTTCTCTCTTCTATTAATACAAAAGATGAAATTTTGAAGAATGTTGCTAATAAAACAGTGGACAGCAGACACTGACTTTCATAGTATGGGAAAATACTCAATGTCTCCTGTCAACTGTCTGGTTGTCAACATTCTTCAAAATATATTTTTTGGTGTTCAGTCACAGTGCAAGAAATAAATTCATACATGCTTTACTGAGAAGGTTTTTTAAGAATTACATGAGCTGAGTAAAACTACATGCTCTATCCCAGTGAAGTAATCATTAGATTTAGCAACGCCTCTGAATGATGATGACTTACACTAGTTTAGTTCTGTATATAATGTGGGTAATCGAGCAAACAAAAGAGCTGATATCTGCTCCTCTCGAGCCAGCAGCGAGTGCAGGATTTATAGGCCGTGATACAGTACAACGACAAAAATGTGTCACTAAACCATGTGACTTCCCTTCTGTGAGCTCTGATCACCTTCACTAATCTCACTCACATACAGCCAGACCAACACAAATCTTACACAAATCAGATATTAAAGAACCTCAGGAAATATCCTTTTGCAGTGGCTTTGTCACGAAAGGACGAACACACTGAAGAAGTTAAAAATAATTCTATTTTTTAAAGTATGTACTTAAAAACCACCTGTGCTGAACATCATCTGTGTGTTGTTTTTAATATGCTTTCAGACTAACCATGTGCAAATTCATCAGTCAACACCATTGCTCAAGTATTTTCTTCTTAAAACTGCAGTGAACCAAAGACATTGTAGTGAAATCCAATTAACATTAGCAACGCATTATTAGCTGATTGATAACTCAAGCAAAAGGCTATTCATATTTATTTCCGTTATGTGTCTGACGTTGTAAAGAGCAAAACCTTTGTGCAGTGTTTTTACTACAGTAACCTGAGTAAAAGTTGACCAGTGAGTGAGCAGAGGCGGGGTTCATTTGCACACACACATATATATATATAAATCACACGTTGAACCCTACACTATACATTTAATTAAAATATTTAATAAGTAATATGCAAGTGTGCATGAAGGTTAATAATATCCAGAGGCCTTCAGGATGATCTCAGCCTCCATGCAAGCCCACACACACACTCACAGTGAAGGTCAGGTGGACTGATGTCCAACATATCTGATATCTGCATCGGCCTCGGAAAACGCTGCAGCTCTAGTTCCCTCTGCAGTGACCTCTAAACACACCAGTTCAATGGCAGATCAATCCCTACACACACTGCCCGTCTTTATGCTTGAATCGGCACAGTTTCACACATTCCCTTTGGCTGGAAACCTCCGGATCTGCTTCATGGACCAGAGGTCATCCTCGACCCCAAACTAGGCTGAAAGATATGTGCTCAGCGCATGTTTATTTACAGATCTACTAAAGCATTTAATGAAATAGTCAGCTAATGAGGTTTGGCAGTCCTCTGGAGCATTTGCAGTAATTGCTCAGCATCTAATAATGTCGTCCAGCAGATTGCCTGCTCTTCTAAAAGCTCATGTCCGGATGGACACCATGCAGATTTAATAAAACTGCTGCAAAGATTGACTTCAAAGATGACAAGGGGAAAATTTCATTTAAGAGGCTTATTTTTGTATTCTTTTTTTCTGTTCAGACATAAATGATAGATGGCTTATGTTTGATGGGTTAAGCAGAAGTCATTGAACTTTGTAGTTTCAGACAAATTAGACAAACGTCTGTGGAAGCTCAGACGTCAACATGACTGACACTTTTCAACATGACTGACATTAGTCCAAACTAAGACAAGACCTCTGCGACTTCAACACAGCTGCACCGTTTCTTCCAACATCAACCCTAATGTGACACACTGACTGACTGGACATGGACTTGGAGACGGTCTTCTTACCTGTGATGTTTCCTCGAGCTGAACGGGGAGAAGGAGCTTCTGCTCCGCCGGATGGAGATGTTCCCGGACGGGCTTCCGTCGTCCGCCGCTTCCTCCACATTTAGCTGCGGTATGATCTGACCAACTGTACAAGCCATTCCTCGACTGTAAACAGCCTCTGACCCCCGTGAGAAGGAAAGCTCGCCTCAGGACGCGGTGAGGACAGGAGGAGCTGTTCGCATCTCTGGACATGAAGCTGGACTGCCGACAGAGAGATGCAGGCGAACTGATTCGAATGATTTGTGATTTCAAGAAGTGACACCTCACGTTATCGTACGAAATCATGCTGAATTGTAAATAAGAGCGTCTTATTTAAAGATTGACACAAGCAAGATTGCATTATTTTTCCCAAACGCGCAACATTTTTTTGTTCTCAGCGCTTTAAAGCGTTGTCCCATTCGTGAACGAATCGTTGTTGTAATTCGGATCTTTTCAATGAATCGTTTGAACTGATTCACAAAACCGGTTGGCGTCTCTTTTGGAAGTTTGATTAGATTAACTGATCGTGACGTGAACTGATAAAAAATATCATTGAGTGAGTTTGCAACTGAACTTTAATAAAACGCAAGCTACTTGAAATATGTTCACTAAATGCTAGTTTTATCAACAGTCATAGTTGTTTGTCGTTTTTATCAGCATGATTAACGCTCTGAACTTTTGAACATTTGCAGCCAAGAAATGAAAATTAGTAAAGGAATTATTGCATAGTTTAATGCAAAATGTATGTTCTGAATGTGTGGTACGAGGAATTACTGAATTTCGTAAGTATTATCAAACCGGTGTGATATTTTACTGTCGATTCCGTTATTTCACTGCAGCTGCCATTTTGAAATCTTGAAGCGAGGCTCCCGTGAAGTACAGATAGACAACAATGTCTTGGACTAACAACTTAAGCTGCTGCCGCGATTTAAACTATTAGATGTTAATATCCAGTACAGGATATGTATATCGTTCCTGCTTCTTTTTTATTTTCTGAATATATAAAAAATATTTATAAATTCACTGTATATAGTCTAAACTATGAAAGAAATGTATGTAATTTTTTAGAATAACAAATTTATACATTAAACACAACAATACGCCATCGCATTCGCGTGTGAAGGATGTAATCCACCAGCCGGAAACTGAAGTTTCCCCTGGAGCCGACCTTAGCTGCTGTTAGCATTCCATTGACTCCCATTCATTTTGGCGTCACTTAGACTGCGAATAACTTTACATCTGAGGCGTTTAAAGACTCCATTTGAAATTACTTTATTTCACTTTTAGGTGTATTTGAATGTAATCTTTCATTAAGTTTTTTTATGTGATTGTAAGCAAGCAGAACAGTGCAGTGTTCAAACTGTGTTTTTACAATGTTGAAAGTGGCTGACAATAATAAATATTCTTATTATAAATCAAACTGCCTCATCATATTGGTCATTATTGTGGTACAATATTTTATGTGGTTGTACTTGTAAAAAGTTTCAATATCACTGTTCTACATTATTTTACGAATTGAATCATGGTTGCAAGTTGCACTTGAATTGCAGTTCAATAAACACCTATGATGAACCATAGACTGCTATGAACATATTTTGAACCGGTTCTTTGAACAAATCTTTTAAACGAATTATTGGAAATGAGTCGGACTTCTTCTGTCCACATTTGATCGTCAGTCTGAGAATCCACAGCGGGGAAATAATCAGATTCAATCTTAGCTGGTTCTAAACTAAAGTCCGATTACCCTATAAACAGGGGAGACTCAGGAATGGATTCAGCGTAAGCCATTCGCTAGTGGTAGGTGTCAATATTAGAGCCATTTTCCAAATAGAAATCTTCCAAGACTGAAACTCATTCTGCTAAAGGAGTTTGATAATACTATTGCTTCAAACATGGGCTAATAGGCACAAAATCTCCACACACACAAAAACAAAAAAACAATTCTGAACTCATGGACTCTTCCTGAACAAAATACAAAAACACTAAGTCATTAAACTTTGATATAGACCATTAGACTAAAAATAAACTATTTTCTAGTGTCGATGTTCACCGAGAGCAGTGACAGCGCACGGTGGCCAGCAGAGGGCGCCATTGCACTAACTGTGATCAGGCATCCTAAACTCTTCACGAGATAACAAAGAAGACAAAAAATGGATTTGAGATATTTCAGAATTACATCTGTGTTCGAGTGGAAAATAAGGGATTAGGCCTATATAATTTTTTTTTTTTTGGTACAGGAAATTTGGGTCATTCTTCTGTGCAGAGCTTATATCCACAGCAGACATGAGGTGCTGACAGGCTCTGCTAATGCACGGCTGAATCACAATGAGACTGAGAACAATTACACCACAAAGGAGGGATTAAGGAATGAATAATTGAACTTCTTTTCTTCTCTTTCTTAGCCCATAAGACACAGGATAACTCTAAAAACTTGATTCAAACTCACTTGACTCAACTTTTCTTGAGCAGGAACACATCAGATGGATGGCTTTCACTACCGGAAATAAAAGCATCCTTAACTAACATTTCAAGGGCCGTGTTTGTATACAGGGCCTAAAATACGGGACGTGCTAAAAATCGGTGTTGGCGAGTAGGCCAACAATATAAAACGGTGCCGATCGCCAGTTAGCCTGTAACGTTTATATGAAATTCTAACAATGCGATGTTGTGAGAACCTGAACTTCTGCAGACGCGAACGGCTCGCTCTGCATCTCACAATGTTGAAGACTTGCCAATTTCAATATTCAAGCATTACTCTGTGTGAAAACATGCAAAGCACACGTCCAGAAAAGCGGTCTCAGACAGCACACAAATACTAATCGCCGTTTAGGTCTTCTGTCGCTTTAATGGACAAATTCATACAAAATGATGTAAAAAAAATGCCACTGTCTGGCAAACATAGTCGGTTATGTCTAAGGGAATGTAAACAGTTGAGAATGATAATGCTTGAGTTTCACTGGATCCGTGCGTTCAGGGCATTAAAGGTGACAGCATCCTGATAATTCTGCTGCCATCTGTGTGTTTAATGTTAATCAAACTACAAAATCACGCAATGCTTTAACTTTAATAAGGATTCATTTATACATTGAAGACATTGCAGTGTTATTTTACATTGTATTACTTTATTACATTTCTGTAACTAAAAATGTGAATTTTCACTGGTATCTAACATTTTGTTTATGTCTAACAGTAATATTTATAAACCTTGGAAGAGCCAGGATAATTTTTATTATAACTCTATGAAAGGAGAATATACAGTAGGATGGCTTCAGGCGAGTAAATCATGGGCTGATTTTGATTTGAAACTGAATTACTCGGTCGTTGGCAGGTGTGGAAACTCTTTGGAAATCTTTATATTTCCTTCTAGTTTGATATTACTCCACAAAGACGAAAGGCATTTGAGAGAGGGAATCTCCTGAGACAGAGACCACACTGTTTTCAATGGCTTGTCATTTAATGCTTTATTACAAACCAAAGGAAAATTATTAAGATACTGTACAAATATACATTTGGAATGAAAAGGAAATATGTACAAGGTCATTTGTCCAATCAATCGATAGCCAGTAATGTTTAAAAATACTAATAATTGTGAAGGACAGAGGGAAATGGCTCATGGTTTCCTTCCTCATGCAGTCGAAGCACCAGACTGACCAAACCACACTACTGTACAAGTGCAAATCATCCACAACAACCAGTTCATTCCACGTGTATTGGGTTTAATGAAAGTTGGCGTATAAATACAGAAAGTATTTACATTAGTAAACCAAAATCCTAATGCGATTCTTAGTATATAACGCACTGATATTAGCACTGATATTCTTTCTCTAGCTATCGTTGTCATGCAGGTCCGTCGCCCGTCGGGTTTAGATGCACATTCTCTCAAGCAATCATATGCAGGTGTGTAACATCTCAGCATTCAGACCGTCCAGCCGTGACGAACACACACTCGACTGAGCCATGCACATATCAACAGCAGACAGGAACACGGTGACGAGGAAGTACTCGGACTAACGTTACTGTATTTCCTCACGTCCCCGTGCGGGGAAAGAGACGTCAGGGCCGGGGAATCGACCGAGACGCTGAAGCTAAATCAATGGAGCTGGTGCACATCCGAGTTCTTCAGCATCGGCCTTATAAGAGCTGTGAAGGATTGGATGGAGATAAATAAGGTCAGCCTTTGGTTCCTTTTCTTCTCGGAGCATTGACATCTACGTCTTGTTCAATGCGTGATTATCCGGCAAGAAGACATTGTGCTCCTTAAGGGTGACCTGTCACTTTCAATATTTTCTGACATCTTGTTCGTCCGTCTAATTCGTTTCCGAAGACGTAAAAAACTAGAGGGGACGAATTGATGTTATTATGGCCTCCTGCTGTTTACTAATGGCAACTCAAAAAGCACATTTCTGGTTCTGTATCGAATGCCTCTGTGAGATGCATCGAAATATAAGACGGGAAAACAACTGAAAAACAGAGAAAATATATTTTCAACACAGAGTAACCAGAACACCACTAGGATACAAATATGATTAATACATATATAAATGAAAACTTCTAACCTACTGTAGTTACAATGCGGTGTCTTTTGCTAAAATAGCAAATAATCCAATTAATCTTAAAAATAAATGTTTGAAAAGAGGAAAAAAGCCCAAAACAGCCAGTGATACAACATTCAGACTCCGCAGACTTTCCCATCACATTCGTTAAAGAAAACTATTTAAATGTGATCAAATGTCTGAAACTGAGCAGAAAGCACTACATTCTTATTGGTAGATGGAAAGCATTAGTAAATCAGCCATAATATTTAATATATATAAAAAAATACTTATGAGGAGGTAATGTAGAGCAGTGGCCTCAGCAAACCTCCAAAAGATGCATTTAAAAACGTAATATATCTTTAATTAAAATCTAAACACACACACACACAGAACTTTTTCCCTTTAAATAACTATTGTGATGGATCGTGATGCAAATTTGAAAAAAAAAACATTTCAAAACAGAAATATCAGCAGAACTATCTTTAAATTTAGTAGGATAATGGTGGACCTTCGAGTCCAAAAGGTTGAGAACCACTGATGTAGATCTTTGACCAGCCGTCTGTGTAGAACTAGTGTTTCCACGCGGGAAGGTGTGTGTGTGTGTGTGTTTTATTTCACGTGTTTGCGTTACACATTTCTGTCCTGAAACAAACCAGCGTTGAATAAGCCTGACCCACATCATCATACTGGCGTCCAATGGGATGCACCGACTGGACATCTGAATTCAATCACAAACACCAGGAGCCGAAGCCAATCATCCTCGTTACTGACGATACTGTCCTCCTGAAGAGTGTGAGTAAATGATTTAAAGGGATTGTGCACACACACACACGTTACGAATGCCGTTAGATACTATAACTGAAATTTATATGGAAGTCCTATAAATACCTATTAAATATGGAATACTTCTATTCATATGGAATATTTATAGCACTGATGAGGAACAAACCAACGTCATTGTTTATGTCCCGGTGTGTTGATTTCTCCTCTTCTGGGCCAATCACAGCGTCTGAGTCCAGCAGGTGTCCTGCCATTGGCTGCGATCCCAGCCGGGCCGCCTGGCAAATGCTGATTGGCAGAGGAAATGAGTGTCAGATGAGGATCCTGGACGGGGCGGATGAGCAGGTCCGCTTCTGTGTATTCGTCCTCCAGTCGTGTAGCTGTCAGTCCAAACCCAGCGAGGACAGGAAGTGTGTGTTCAGGTGGACAGGCTGTCAGTCTGGGTGAAGGCTCGAGCTCGAATCTCTGCTCATATCTGCCTCTTGTGTTTCCTCAAACCACCATAACAACACAAGGCACCGTCCTCACAAACCCTTTAAACACACACACACACACACACACACACACACACACACACACACTCCAGGAGGGTTCTCCTTCCACTCCAGTGTGCACATAAAACAACAAAAGGCCTGAACACCTGGGTTTCGGCAGGGAAGGGGAAATCCTTTGGGAATGTTCCTGATAGCAGATGTGGGAGTTGCAGTGTGTGTGTGTAAGTGTGTGTTTTGTATTCCTACACAGTCTGGAAAGCCTTGGTTTGCGCAGGGATCATCACCGGTGTGCCGCCCATCCTCACCAGGTTCCCGGGGCTGATCTTGGCCGGGCTGGGTTTGGGGCTGCCCGCTGGGCTCCGGGGGTTTGGGGGTCGTGTGGTTGTACGGCGGTGGCACCGGAGGGAAGTTTTCGGGCTGTCCACTTTCTTTAAGGGCGGCCACCACGGGGCAGGCGAGGCCTGGGCCCACGGGGGGCGCTGTTGTGCACCATGGACTGGGTGGAGGAGGCTCCGGAGCGAGAGCTACCAGAGCGAGAGGACGACAGAGAGTTCGGCTTCACCAGCTTGGCTTTGGGAGCTTCCGCATCTTCCCTGAAACAGAAAGAGAGAGACTCTCCTTTATTAAAAAGAAAATATATTTCCCTAAATATGAAGGATCAATATATTTCATGGTTTAACACTATGGGCTCTATCTTGCATCCGGCACAAATGACCAGAAATCATTTTAAAGTCCAAAATAATACATGAAACACAAACAGACCGTCCTCCTGTTAATATTACGCAAAATACACTAAATAACACTTCATTTGTGCATTTACTCTCCTTTAACAGTCAAAGCATGCTGGGAACTAGAAATCTGCTGT
Source organism: Hybognathus amarus (assembly GCA_030378365.1). NCBI lineage: Eukaryota > Metazoa > Chordata > Actinopteri > Cypriniformes > Leuciscidae > Hybognathus > Hybognathus amarus. The sequence continues at coordinate 57,325 of JAQIUQ010006790.1, read as the reverse complement.
AACTCATTCTGTGAATGTGTGTGTGTGTGTGTATACTGTATATGTCTGAACATACATTCACACTTATATGGGAACATGAGCAACATTTGTACACAATAAAGGATAAAACTTTGTGAATATTACATGTAATGCTATTTTTGGGGCGGCAGTGGCTCAGTGGTTCATGTAGGTTGTCTACAAACCGAAAGGTTGGTGGTTCAATCCCCGGTTCCACCTGACCAAGTGTCGAGGTGTCCATGAGCAAGACACCTAACCCCAGCTGCTCCCGACGAGCTGGATGGCGCCTTGCATGGCTGCCGCTGCGGTGTATGAATGTGTGTGTGAATGGGTGAATGTGAGGCAAAATGTAAAGCGCTTTGGTGGCCATTGGGTCTATGAAAGCGCTATATAAATGCAGTCCATTTTACCATTTATTTTTGTCTTCATTTATAAATATTGTATATGTATTCATATATAGCTATAAATGGTCAATGCATGTATTGCAGTATATTTAAAAATATAAGCACTAGTTTCCCACTTATGGAAATGTATTATGTAGTATATCGCATTATATTGTGCAGTATATTCTGTTTGGTGAGGGACTGTGAGATGCTTCATCTTGTTGTGTATGCTTAGCATGAAAGGCAAATGTGCCAAATTGGAAGTGTTCATATTCAGACAGATAGTGATAAACATGAAACGGCTAACTTCCTGTAATAACGCCCCTTTGCAGGAATGCCATCCTCATTCGTTTATGCATGTAACGCGTCTTTGCATTGATTTAACATTGAAATCATTTGCGCCTGACGCACTGTTCACATCCGGTGTGAACGCAAATTAGCCCAGACATCAATGCAAGTTAACCAAGAGAAATAGAGCTGCTGGACATTATAAATAGTGTCCGGCTGAAATGTGTAATGATGTCCAGATGTGCCATTTAAAGAAATGTTTTTGACCTTATTTCATTGGGCGCTTCCTCCTCCTCATACTTCTTCTTCTCTTTCTTGCGGAAAACCAGCCAGACGATGAGGATGATGAGCAGAACGCCGAAGGACACGCCCACCACGGCCCCTGCGACCACGCCCATTCCACGCACATCTGCAAAACAGCACACACACACACTTCACAGCGGAGTCACTTTATATGAGTTATGTTATGGTGTGTGCTGAGGTTAGGCTTCAGTGTTATCATGGTCGAGTCACATTCATTCAGACAAAGTTATACCATCAAACTCCAGATGGTTCTTCTCTATAGGCCACAGATAATTGGTTGCTGGTGTATCCGTAGCCAATGAGCTTGCTCCTCCTTCAAGTACTTGGTCAGCATCCCATTAACAACTCTTAACATCCTATCCTAATCACAAATCACACATAAAGCCCAGACGTGCCTAAACGGTTTAAACACACACACACTCACTCACTATACACGACTGCACTGTAGAAGAAAACACTACATTAGAGGAGCACGATTCATCACGATCTCCGTTCTAACAACCATGAGATCTCACGTCTATTAAACCTTGACAAGTACGATCACAGTGAACATCCAAGATCTGAGAGTCAGCAGTTGTCATGTCTCGAAGTGAAACAGCCTCACAGTCTCATTATTCATTATATCATTTATAGTTTGGAGATGGGCAGCCGTGGCCTCATGGTTAGAGAAGGTCATGGGTTCTAGTCGATGTCTATTTCTGTGGTAGCGATCAAAATAGAGTAAATCACCTTTAGAGTAACTTGAATCTTCACCTAAAGATTGGATCAATCACACCAGTATCAAGGCATCGAAATTACTGTTAGAAAAACGTTTCTGTCATTGAATTGTTTGTTCCAGATATTCGTTCATACAGTAATGAATCAAATAAAGTATTTAAGAGTGAATCGTTCATTCAAAACTAAAAACAAAAATCATTCAAATCAATGAAACTTTTTTCAATAGACTGCAGAAATTCACTTTTTTAGAACCTCTACTAAATCACATGTTATTGTTGAGTTATTTATTTAGAATCGTGGGAGAATCTCTGTTTAAAAAGAAATTGTGATTCTCAATTTATGAATTTATTTAATTTAAAAAGACACATGAAATAAAGTTGTCATGCTCAGAATAGACTGAACACACAGTGTGTACGGAGCCTCTGCATTACAGATACCTGACGGAGTGCAATACTTCCGCAAACAGCATTAATCAGCCTCTCTCACGCCTTCCGTTAATAATATGACATTTTTTGCATGAATTATTTTTTCTTTCTGCCACATAATTAATTATTTCTTCTAATTCCATCATATGATATTTAATTATGCAGCAGTGCAGTTTGAGAAAGCTTTGGAGGAAGGGATTAAATCGATGAACACTGTGTTAGAAAAGGATGAATTCTTTATTTGGATGTTAACTGGAGCTGAAGGGTCACACACTGCACAGCAGGATCGGTCAGGATCTCACAAAAATACTGTGGGTTGCTATACAGTGACGACTTGTGCTGACAGTAATTCAATTATGTGTTGGAAGCAAACAGAAAACAGCAAAACAAAAACAGCTAAGAAAAGGAATTTATAGTTTGTATAAATCTTTTCATCTGTGTCTGTATCAAACAGAAACACACTAGTCTAGTTCAGAATCACTATAAAACACAACCCATCCTCATTCTGTGTGTCATGCAGCATGTTTACTGTTAGTCTGAGTATACTGAGAAAATGAGCATACCGTCTATTGCATCCCACAATGCACTCTATTTGACTTTCCATTTTCAGAGTGACAAACAAAGCAGTTCGAACATTTGTGACATCTTGGCTTGTTGGGTTTTTTTGTTCAGACTGCAAAGACTTAACACATTTTTTAACAAATTAGCTTAAAAATGCAATTTGCATATTTGAAGGTAGTGGATAACTGGATGTCATGGTGAATTAAACATGAAGCACAAAGAGGTAATGTGTCAACAGTGTAGCGTTTTACTAAGCATGCACACTATGATGACAGCGGGTGCTTGGCCCAGTATGCAGTCAGATGTGTGCTAATGTGCTGTTTTAAAGTAATATACAAACACAGATACTTACAGTGAACTTTGACCTCTAAAGTGCAGTTTTCTTCTCCCACATCATTGCTGGCGGTGCATTTATAGACTCCTGCACTTTCCTTCGTCAGATTTTTCAGTGTAACGATCTCAGGGTTCTTCAGATCTTAAGACACAAAACACAGTTACTTTAATGTGTAAGTAGTTTAAACAGAATTGCACACATGACAAACAATAAATCCTATTTCTTCCATAATAATCTCTCATTCATTTTGTTGGCCCCGCCCATAAAAACCTCATCTTGGTAAATCTATGTTCACTTTCACCACCGTTCAAAAGTTTCCTTTCAAGTCTCTTATGCTCACAAAGGCTGCATTTAGTTAATACGCTTTTTTCTATTGTAATATTTTATAAAATATAATTTATTCTAGTGAATTTTCAGCATCAATTCTCCAGTCTTCAGGTTCACATGATCCTTCAGAAAGCTCTCTAATATGATAATTTGATGATTTCTACAATTCCTGTCTCATGTTCCCTGTCTTGTTCCCTGACTCTTATTTTGAAGTGTATTGTTCTTATTGTTCTTGATTTTACTTCCTGTGATTAGTTCCTGTTTCCTTTGTTTCCATTTTCTCCACTGTTTGTTTCCAATGTTTCCCTCGTTTATCACCACCGCAACTCGTTAAACACGTTTCTTTGGCCAGTTTGGTCATCTTGTGTCTTTATACCCCAGTGTTTCTCTGGGGGTTTTTTCTGATGTTGTCCTTAATTAATATTATGTGTGTGTTTTACTTCTGTTTCTTCCATTTCTAGAATATCCTGTTTTCTGTCTGGATTTACGTTTGTTGTTTTGTTCAGTCAATCCATCAATCCTTCTTCCAGAACATGTTTTTGTCGTACCCTGATTCACTAAGGTCAGCCCGTTATAGTGTTCGTATCAGTGAATGGAGAAGAGTTGCTCCAGCTCAGTCGGACGTGTGTTACGGTGTGGGAGAAGCCGGGGTCAGTTGTCACAGCGAGGGAGAAAGGCTGACATGGCCTGGGCCAGATAAGAACACACTTCACGCTTCAGTACTGAACTCATGGTTAGTGTTGATTTCATCTAAACCTGATGTGTGACATGATCATCTCCTGAAAGTGCAGATTCAGAGAGCGTTACACAGACGTCACATCTCTTACCCCAGCTCATAAGAGGGGCTAATTGAGGAGGTAGTGAAGCATGTGGGGTGAAAAATGCTGATGGAATTGATGTAAATTTAATTTGAGAATGCTTGCGGTGTTAAATTGGCCCTGTAGTGTCTTCATCTATTTCCTGCTCCTCCAGAGAGAAGATGTCCACATGATTTACTCCCACACATGGAATAGAAACTTAGCGCTGCATTTTCTTTCTTCTCAGGAAAGCAGAGCGAGTCAGTTTAGCGGATAAAGACCTGAGCAACAGATTACAGCCAAAAGATCATTTTTCATCTAAATGTGGCACAGAGAACTATTAGTAATAATTATCCCTGTTACAATTTCCTGCTCAAAGGTGATTTTTGTTAAATACATTCTTTTAAGTCAGTATATTGTTCATTGATTACTATTCGTATGTCATTCAGAGGTTTATCTGACCTACAAGTTTAACATCGAGACCTCCAGGCAGCATATAGACATTAAGAGCACACAGATCTGTCAATCAACCTATAGTGTGAGTTTGGGGCGTGGCTAGCGTAGGAGGCGGAGCTGACCATGACTGATGCGTTACATGGGAAAAGACTTTAAGCTTCGGGTACAGGAGTCTTCAAAGATGAAACAGGTCATGAACACGAACAGGGAACTGTGATACAATAAATCATCATCATGCAGCCGCTCAGAAAGAGAAATGTCCAGTTTGTATAGTTTACTGTGATGTGTCCAGTGTAGCATGTCTTGTATGAGCTGTATTTGTGATGTTTGAGTTGAAAGGGGCGTTTGCTAAATATGCTGTATTTTTGTAATTCTGCGTGGTGCACTAGTTCCAGAAACCACACACTTTGTAAATGAGTGTAAAAAAATAAAAACAAAATAAAAGCTATTACTTTTCCAAGAGCTCACCTATGAGCGCCAGAGGTGGGAGCTTGCCAACGTATTTGCCCTTGTCCAGGACTCTCTCCCACTTGTAGCTGATTGGGTCAGAACCATCTGTGGACTTGCAGCTCAGTCTGACATCACTTCCTTCCAGCAGACGACCCTCCATCCAGCAGCGCGGTTTGGACGGCTTCACTGCGAGTTGCCAAACAGACATGGTAAAACACACTTTTGGGACGAGCAGTTCAGAGTGAGTAGAAGCAGATCTGCACACACACATGCACTTTTACCCTCTCTGCATCAATCCCCATTTACATTTGTTCTTCCTCACATCATGAAACCTTTTAAAACCCAGTGTGGTGCCGGCGAGCTCTACAACATGAATCTGTAAAACAACCCGTTCACCATTCGGCCCTCGACCCCCCGCTCCTGCCCATCAGCATCTGCTCCTGCCGCCTCGATCTGCTGAGCCAGGGCAATTCTGTGTGTGTGTGTGTGTGTGTGTGTGTGTGTGCAGCCCTCCATCTCCCGCCTCTGTCAGGATCACTTACTGCAGCCTCGGCCTCTGCCAAGCCATTATCTGTGTGTTGAACAAGACAAATGCTAATGTTTGCCCCTCGGAATTGAGCGCGTCGTTTCAAAGCTACGAATCATTTGTACAAATGCATGTGTAAATTTGTGGTGCTCTTAAATGTCTTTATAGAGCTGTCGATGGAACGAGGGAATGTGGAAAGAAAAATGTGGGAAAGGAGACGTATAATGTTTCTATGCAGGCAGAAGTGTTTATTCAACACGTCCTCGTAATAACACTCATGATGAGTAACTCAGGCTGATTTATGTGTTTTGGAAGTGCAACTATAGTGTGTCGTATAAATGATGTAGATGTACACACGTGACGATTCTTCTCTCCATGCTATCATGTGTCGTTTTTATAGTCACAGTCGCTGAATGTCATGTTACACCATGATCGGGCACAACTGGCGCACCACGCCCAGAGTCACCATCCTGGTGCTGTTACTCCGTGACCTCAGCGTCTGTGGTGTGTTTCTGGAGGTCTAGAAGAGGAGTGGATTAAAGACTCACGGAGCACGATGAGCTTGACGTTGTTCCAGTGGTACTTCCCGCCGTTCTTGACCTTGCAGATGTACTCTCCGGAGTCGGCGAGCGAGAGGTCACTGATCATGAGTGAAGCGTCCCCCTTCAGATAGTCGCCCGATAGGGACAGCCGTCCCAGCTTCACCGTCGTTGGGGTCGTCAGCACGCGACCCCCGAAGTAGGTGATCAGCTGGAACAGAGGAAACACAGCTGATTAATAAAGACTGCTCTGCTTTAGCTTATGAAGTTCCATGAGCTACGGCTAAAATCCAGCGAGTGGTTCGGGTCCGTTAAACTCCGGTGTCACTGCGAATCAGGCCTTTTTTTCACTTATATTTGTCTTTCGATGTCCCTGATACTCAACTTCATTTGCTAAAGCTACTCTGCTAAATAATTATCGTTATTGTTATTGGCCACAATTTTCATATCCCCTCCCTAATTATTGGTGGCACTTCAGTGTCTAAGAGAAACTCACCCCTAAAATATCGATTTGTCTCATTAAAGGCTTCATGTCATTTAGAAAAATAGTTGTGAAATGATTTGTCTCTGGCAGGAAGTTCAATTGGCGAAAGGTTTGAACCTTCTCGTCAGATATATAGTGTCGGGAAGGCCCTCCGAGAGCCGCTTGAGCCGGGGCCAGATTAAAATGTTAAACTTGTCCTCGGGCCAATTCCACATCATTAGCTCATAAAAGTAATAGTTGGGGCCGATCGAGGCAAACACAGTGACGTTAAGAGAGAGCCGATGTCCCATTGAGGATTGCAGCACCAGTTTACAGAAAAACAACCCATCCCATAATCGCAGCAGAAAGCACTGCACTGCAGATCAGCGAAGGCCAGCATCAGCACACACACACACACACACACGCGCTCACCACTGTCTGCCGTGAGCTGGATTTATGCAGCATCCATTCGATGTCCAGCAGGGTGATGTCGGCCTGCCACAGCTGATGGTGGCAGGGCAGCGTGGCATTGTCCCCGACCACTCTCTTCATCTCCGTCTGGCCGTTCGCCCGAAGCACACTCAGCAGTACTGTGGAGAGAGAGAGAGAGAGAGAGAGAGAGAGAGAGAGAGGAGGCGTTACGGCCCGATGCCAGCGAGAAGGTGCAGGGCTTTGGTTGGCTTTACTGCAGGATGCAGAGATTGGGGGTTTCAGAGAGGAGCATCATGCGACTGATCCACTGCGCTCTCTCTCTACACACACACACACACACACACACACACACATGCAGGATGATTCAGGCTCGAGGCCAGAGGCTCCATGGAGACAATCACTGTTACACCCTCAGATAAACTCCTGGAACTGGACAACGGTTTAACAGCCAAACGGCCGCTCTTCTCACTGAACACACACTCCTCTCCGTAACACACACTCTTCTCACTGAACACACACTCATCTCCGTAACACACTCTTCTCACTGAACACACACTCCTCTCCGTAACACACACTTCTCACTGAACACACACTCCTCTCCGTAACACACACTTCTCACTGAACACACACTCATCTCCGTAACACACACTTCTCACTGAACACACACTCCTCTCCGTAACACACACTTCTCACTGAACACACACTCATCTCCGTAACACACACTCTTCTCACTGAACACACACTCATCTCCGTAACACACACTTCTCACTGAACACACACTCATCTCCGTAACACACACTCTTCTCACTGAACACACACTCCTCTCCGTAACACACACTTCTCACTGAACACACACTCATCTCCGTAACACACTCTTCTCACTGAACACACACTCATCTCCGTAACACACACTTCTCACTGAACACACACTCATCTCCGTAACACACACTCTTCTCACTGAACACACACTCCTCTCCGTAACACACACTTCTCACTGAACACACACTCCTCTCCGTAACACACACTTCTCACTGAACACACACTCATCTCCGTAACACACACTCTTCTCACTGAACACACACTCCTCTCCGTAACACACACTTCTCACTGAACACACACTCATCTCCGTCACACACACTCTTCTCACTGAACACACACTCATCTCGTAACACACTCTTCTCACTGAACACACACTCCTCTCCGTAACACACACTCTTCTCACTGAACACACACTCCTCTCCGTAACACACACTTCTCACTGAACACACACTCCTCTCCGTAACACACACTTCTCACTGAACACACACTCATCTCCGTAACACACTCTCTCACTAAACACACACTCCTCTCTGTAACACACACTTCTCACTGAACACACACTCATCTCCGTCCACACACACTCTTCTCACTGAACACACACTCATCTCCGTAACACACTTTCTCACTGAACACACACTCCTCTCCGTAACACACACTCTTCTCACTGAACACACACTCCTCTCCGTAACACACACTTCTCACTGAACACACAATCATCTCCATAACACACTCTTCTCACTGAACACACACTCATCTCCGCAACACACACTCTTCTCACTGAACACACACTCATGTCCATAACACACACTTCTCACTGAACACACACTCATGTCCATAACACACACTCTTCTCACTGAACACACACTCCTCTCGTAACACACACTTTCTCACTGAACATACACTCCTCTCCGTAACACACACTCCTCACTGAACACGCACTCCTCTCGGTAACACACACTTCTCCTGAACACACACTCCTCTCCGGAACACACTCTTCTCACTGAACACACAATCATCTCCGGAACACACTCTTCTCACTGAACACACACTCCTCTCCGTAACACACACTTCTCACTGAACACACAATCCTCTCCGTAACACACACTCTTCTCACTGAACACACAATCATCTCCGTAACACACACTATTCTCACTGAACACACAATCATCTCCATAACACACTCTTCTCACTGAACACACAATCCTCTCTGTAACACACACTTCTCACTGAACACACACTCCTCTCCGTAACACACACTTTTCTCAATGATCACACAATCATCTCCGTAACACACACTCTTCTCACTGAACACACAATCATCTCCGTAACACACACTCTTCTCACTGAACACACAATCATCTCCGTAACACACACTCTTCTCACTGAACACACAATCATCTCCGTAACACACACGCGAGCGACAGGACTATCAGTGGATGCTGGAGATCAGCCTGAAGCATTGGTCAGTCCAGTCACATTTATCCATTTAAAGCAGCTCCACGGTAATAAACAGGAAAATAACACATACATTTCATCAAATATGGGACTAATTATAATCTGCTGTAAAGCAGCTCTACAAACACAATAGTGTCATTATTTAGTGGAGCACATCCAGTTCAGTTCATCAATTATGAAATGAGTTTGATTCGGCTATACAGCAGCTCTACAGTGTCGTTATTCACTTCTGTTTAGGTCAATGTTGATTCACATTGTAGATGTTGCAGAATTCATCAATTATGAAACGGTGTTCGACTCAGCGATACAGCAGAACACAGTGGCGTCGTCATCCAGCTCTATTCTGTTCTCATGCATTAGAGTCAGAGCAGTCAAACCCGTAATATTACTGATTATTAAAAAAGGCCACAGTGGCAGGAACACAAACTCCATCAGGAGACGGAGATGGAGGAAAAGACCTTGTGGAGAAAGCAGGCTCCGTCTGGACCAGCTCTCCTCTGGCCTGATGAACGGCTGCATTTTATCTCCAATACTGATTTGTGGGCGAATTGAATCTGTGCTAATGTGTGTTACAACCCCAATTTCCTCCAATCAAACCATCACAGCCTCCCATCGTTTCCCATCACGATACATGTTCCGCTCATCAAGCGATGAAGCGCAGGGAGTGGACGTCCCACAGCGCCGCTACTGTACTTTAACACCATGTGCGTTTGAACTTCTCTACATTAACACAGGGAGGCAGCTAAATGAAGGCCAAGCTAATTAATTCCCAGCATGCATTCTGAATGCAGAAATAATGCCCAAACAGCCAGATGACACGCAGACAGCTCTACACCTCACCATACACAACTCCGCATGCTTAAACAATCCTGATGATGTCAGACACATCACACCAGACATCTTGATCTGAGCACACGGTGTTCTGCTTTATAAAAACAGAGAGAGTGAGTGGTTTAAATACAATTATTCAATGCAGTTTGGGGTAAATGTCTTCCCTTCTGCAGACTAATCAAATATAGTCAAGGAGAGGGTTCATTCAGCTTCTGGTTCATCGCATCTTAAAAAGCAGAATGTTTTATGACATTTTAAACAAGTGCCAAATCTTTAAAGAAGAGCATTTGTCTGTAAACTTCAGAAAAAAACATAAATTACTACTTTAATAGGCTGTACTCAATGTCGGAAAGTAAGCGAAAAAAGGTTTATAAGAAAATATCAACATATATTTAAAAAATAGAGCTCTTCACCTTCATTAAATCATGACACTGTTAATAATGTGAACGATGCCTGTGGAACATCTCCTTTCTCCTCTAATGTTGGATGATGTCGTACCATGTGATATTTGAAGAACATCAAAGAGATTTTTTTGGCCATTTATTCAGCAAAAGCTTCTATCTTGATATTAAATGGGTTAAAATACAGGCCAGCTAAAATGGGTTGTGATGGAAGGTGAAATCTGCAGCGTTAGCATTAATATGGGACACACCAGACGACGATCAGGTTCTTCTTCAAAGGAAATGATAAGATCAGATAATCCTGCAAGGCCTCGCATGTCGTGGAAATCCATCTTTGAAACTGAAATCACGGAGATCTGGATCATTCACTGCCTTGAAGTTAAGATTAAGATAATGATGTGTGATATACAAAGGTTTACTTCTATACTTCCATCCAACTCGTACTGTAATCACAGAATCCCTTCACTGTTATACTGGGAAAACTGGCATCTGTGGTCACCAGAGTTTAACTGTTAAAAATACAGTAGCAATATTTTAGATTTTACAGACCTTTAACCATGTATAATGTTATAGTGATAAAACCTGGTGTGCGGTGATGGTTCTACTGATTAAAAAAAAAACTACAGAAATTATGACGAAACAGTTATTTAAAAAAATACATTAAATGTGAAGTGTCACGCAGGGAATTGTGGGAATGTCAATTAAATTGTTTTCACTGTAAATTATACAATGAACTGTTCTTCATTAAACGGTATTTTACAGTAAAATTGCATTAAATGTACCGTTATTTACTGTATATAGTAAGGAAACTGTCTGTTAACCAATTAACAGTTAAACAGAGATCATTCCCTCACACGAGACGAGTTTCTCACAAGCTGTTCGTTTCTCCATCTCTGTCTCCTGATAGAATCGGACTCTGTTTTTGGCTCGATTAGGGACACTTCATATCCAGCAATACTGATCCAGTTCAGCGACTCGAGCTGAATAATCTCACTATTGTCTTCACTAGAGCTGCTTATAGCTCAGCTGAACTCATTTCCTAATGAATTAACTTTATACAGTTATTGAACAGTCAACACCGAACTGAATTGAGCTGCATGCTACGATTATCTTGAGCTATACGGGATTATTTGAACTCATACTTGATACTTGAATGCTTTGAAACTATTTCTATTGTATAAAGTGCTATAATAAAGTTGACTTGAAGAAGGGGGGGTGTAGAACTCTACTGTTTAAATTAAAACCTTAATCGTTGCATTAGAGTGTGCAGTTAACAATATTCCATTCTGAAAACGGTCTGATCAGTGACTGGTTCAAGATCTTCACGTCAGCCAATCACTTTACTGGAGTGCGCACGCTCATTAGTGTACAAACGCATTTCTCCAGCAGTTTGACATGTTTGAAGGCACAAAGGCACCCGTGCAGCTCTTTCTAAAGCGTAAGGAAGGCGCCTGTGGACCGGCTCATGTTCAGTCCTGGAAAAGGCTTGTATGAAATGGCCATGTCGATGCCTGCAGAGAAGGCCTGAGTGTTCATCTCTCTGTTGTGCATCAGCTTGAGGTTTTCCAGCCTTCAGGCTCTCGACGGCTCAGAGAGAAAGAGCGGCTCATTAACAATAGGACTCGAGCAGCTTGGCTGAGATGCACCGAAAGCTGGTGTAGAGCAGATTTCTATGAAGATGCCCTAGGGGAGTTGTGCTCCAGTAAATCTCCTCCCCACAGATCACAGCAATCTTATTATAGAGCAGCCAATAGCACACATCACATCCATACCCTTCAAACGGCCCAAAGACACGGTGCACAGTCTTCAGTCTTCTTCACACGCTCCAGGCTTCACCACGGACAGATCCGAGACCGTTCTCCACACTTCCAGCAAGAACAAGTTAATAGAGGAAAGATCTCTAATTAAAGGGGACCTGTTATGTCCTTTTCAGAAGTCTTCACAAAAACACTCTTTTTCACTATTTTAAGTTGCTACAGCACATGCGGTGTGTTTCCCGAAAGCATCGATAGCCAACTGTGGTCACATGTTCCATCATTATCAGCACAGCTCGAAACCATCGTTCCAGCAAACATTCACAAACAGCATCGCAGCTCTAGCTCTATACCTGTGCTTATAGAAGCAAAGTTAATCTATGCCAAGAGGAGTTAAAGGGGGAAGGAACTTTTCCGGTCATGAAAGAGGTCATCAAACTATCAGAATATCCTGTCAGTTTCAGAACTGAAAACTTTTAGAAGGACTCACTGTGGATTGTGCCCGTCATAGAGATGTTGAAGAAGAAGATCTGACGCCTACTTCATAATTGCTAATTAGGCCCCGCCTACTGGCGTGTTCGTGAAGAGAAGAGGGATACGGGACCATCACTGCTAGTTCCTGTCTCCATGAAGCCCCTCCTCCTGAAAAGTGCTTGGAGTGTCGTGATTGGTCGAACCGATTTCGAGACGTGTTACGGAAATGCCACTCCTACTATAACCGCGAGTGTCAACACGTTATAACGCAACTCCACCAGGCCTCGCTCCACCAACTCCACCAGGCCTCGCTCCACCAACTCCACCAGGCCTCGCTCCACCAACTCCACCAGGCCTCGCTCCACCAACTCCACCAGGCCTCGCTCCTTTTTCATGCCTGGGGTGTGAATTATTAAAAGAGGGATAATGTGACACACTCCCAGAAGAAAATTCAAGATTACAATCAAAGCTTTTCCCGGAGTTCAGAAAGCGTGCGCACGGATATAGAAATAACTCCCTTTGGAGAGATCGTGTTTTTGTAACTTTGCAGATGTTTTTCATGCTCAAACAGCAACACGTGTAAACACGAAAGAAAGCATAAAACATCATTAATTCTTTCACAGCTAAATCAAACTTTCATGAGGCTGGATGTCAGATTCGTTTCAGTGAGTCGGTTCGCTTCATTCAAGTTTCAGTTATATACACTAAGTTTTCTAGTTTCATTGGTTGGGTTAAGTGTATTTTCATAAGCTGAAATGCTTGTTTGCATATTTAAAAAGACGTTCCATCCATTAAGAGTTAGATATCCTTCCAAAACTGCATGACTTCTCAAATAAGACATATATGGATGAACATTAGGGTCGAAACAACATGGACTTTTATTGTACAGACCAAAAAATAAAAATAAATAAAATGTGTTTTATGTTTCACAAAAGAAAGTCATTCATAATTTTTTGAATTTTACATTTAATGTTAATTTCTGTTTCTTTGTAACTATTTGATAAATTTACTAGCAATTTCAATGAGTGAAAACAGTAAAAGTTTAGTATGAAAAAGTAAGTGTACAGGTTTAGAACGGCTTGCTAATGATGTTTTCTTCAGAAAATATAAAAATGAAGTTATAGTTTTCTGAAACGTTACTCTGGAGTGATGAGCAGTCGATGGCCTTTTGACTCAGCAAAGACAGAGACGAACACTGAGAAAATGGAGAACACACTCGTTTCTCTGTAGTTGCTCACTCAGCTTTGTTGGAAACTGTAGATGCACACACACACACACACACGGGAAGAGGCGGTGTGTTCCAGTGATCTATGCTTGAGTGTGTTTGGGGGTTGAGAGAAAGGCAAGAACACACAGATGAATGTGCTTTAGTGAGCAGCTCATCTGAAGACGATTTACACTGATTTATCTGTCAAGGTTCTCCTGAAATACATCTCTCTGCCACCGTTTAAAAGTTTAATATCACACATGAAAGTCTGGCGTCTCATGTGAACATCTTCCTAGAGTGAAACACTCTGCATTAAAGCTGTGTTTTATGTCTCTCTGCCCAGACGAGTTTACTGAGCTATAAAGAAGACAAAGATTGGTGCAGCATTACAGTGTCCAGAACCGCAGCAGTAAACGTGCGCTCTTCGGCCCGGCGCTGACGAGTCCAGCTCATGGTTCTGCTGTCCTTCACACACAACATCAGACACATCTAACTCACAGACGGGTTTGAAGCAACCTTAACTGACAATACATCAGGACTGTAAAGATGGAAAAATTAGCCACAAATTAAACCTTTTTTTGGGCTTGGCGGTATGACTATATATACTGCGACAACGATATAAAGGTCTATCGATTTTGCTATTTTGTGTATATCACGGTATGTAAACATATCTACGCTATGAAAAGAAATGTGCATGAACATCAAATCAAGCTTTAGAAGACGTCCAAACACAGCCCAGACGCCTCGACTAAAACGAGACATAATGGAATATCACACATCTCACAAGTTATTTTGGCAAAAACAACAAATTAGATCAAATTGGTTGGAAGTGGGATACTCATATCCAGATTATATCAGGCCTATACTTAACATAGATGGTGAAAGCCAAGGATGTGTTTGATGTAAAAATGAGTTTAAGCGCATCAAGCTTGAAACCTTCACTCAATGAGCCCAGAGAGCCGCCGCTCTCCAACAACATTCGACCCCAAAGCTGTTCTCTCTCAGGACTTCACTGGACGTGATCAGAGACATTCAGACACTCACATCTAGATCAGCTTATCTACCACATGACAAACACATCAATATTTCCCAATGTTCTGCATTAATGCTATTATCTGGCGTGAGGTGAGGAATGTTTCCTTCCCATTAAATCCCAAGCTTTTCTTTCCAGTGACTGCGGGCGGCACTTTGATGGCAGGAAGAATCTCTAATCCTTCCCGCTGCTGATGATATTCCAGCTCGTGGCATCAACACCCGTGAACGCTGTACCTGATGCCCGCTACGCTGCCGTCCAAACCACCACAGGGTGCTCGATATACACAAAGAAACGAGGGCACAAGAAAATACAGAACGCTCCTCGAGGCAGGGATTGGACTCGCTCCGGATTCAGCCGGGCCTCTGGAGGAAGAGGAGCATCTCATTAGATCTGGAGGTGCTCGAGCTCCATCGACACTCGTCTGCAGACGCTCATTATCTCCAGCTGAACACCGCACGCGTCAATCACTCTCAGAGAAAACTACCTGATCATCTGCCGGTTTATCAGAACATGCTGAACACAATCTGACAAGAAACAAAACACTGAGTTTTCAAATCAACCTTTTGCTGAATAAGCTCCAGAAGAACACCTGACACACACTTTAATCCAAACTCATGCGGCTCTGCATCATTCCTGGGCTTTCACATGTAGACACTGGCCTTTTAAATATCAGCAAACTTGGTTCAACTTGTTTTGGTCAGGACACTCACTTGGACACTGATGTAACGTGACATGCCAGTGATATATCGAGGTGACTAGCTTAAAAATATCGAGTTTATTTGCTATTGACTGCCTCAGACCAAATTCATGACTAAAGCAACTATTTTCACACGGTCTGCATCGCAACTGATTCACAAAGAAATTATGCAAATTATGCAAAACAAAATATTGTGGTAATGCCAGTTAACAAGTCCTAGAGTATATATAGAATATCATTCTAAAGTTTAGGATTTGGTAAGATTTTATTTGAATGTTTTTGAAAGAAGTCTCTCATGCTAATGAGGGCTGGATTTATTTGATCAAAAACACAGTAAAAACAGTTATATTGTGAAATAGTATTTCAATTTATAATAGCAGTTCTCTATTTGAATACATTTATGAAAACATTTTTTTCTTGTGATTAAAGCTGAATTTTTAGCATCATTCCTCCAGTCTTCAGAGTCACATGATCCTCCAGAAATATATGATGTTGATTTGCTGCTCAAGAAACTTTTCTTATTTCCATCTGTGTTAAAAGCAGTTGTGCAGCTTCATATTTTTGTGGAAAGTTATTTTTCCAGATTCTTTGATAAATAGAAAGTTAAAAGAAGAGTGTTCATTTAAAATAGAAATCCTATAAATGTCTTTAGTGTCACTTTCGATCTGAAGTTCTGAAGTTCATTGTTGAAGGTGTTTTTAGGATGTTACAGGATGAATTTAAAGATAAGTGTTTGTATGCACAAACAGTGTTAAAAGCACAACATGATAAAAACCTCTTCAAGAAGTTGTCTCTAAATTCATCAGCGCTAAAAATATCTCAATTAAATCCAGTAAACCAACTGGTTGCTGCACGGCCATTCTGACCAGCAACATGTGCTTCTCCAGTCCAGCGCTCACAGAGAACGCCTCAAACACTCGGAGAGAAGCTGACGTCAGTCCGACTCTCGTCATCCAGAAGGAAGATCCGTGTCTCCTTGAAGCACACTGTTCATTATAGAGATTCTCCTTCAGATGAACACACACAGCTGACAGCAGAGCAGATAAAGACACACACACACACACTCTCACTGTATGTGCTGTCCTGCTCCTCTTTAATGAGGAGATGTTGTAGAAAGCAGATCTCTCTGGATCAACCACTAAACCAGCAGGAAACACTGCAATATTGACTCCACCATATACAATATTTCACACATCTGGACTGAAGAAATATGGGCAAACTCATTCGCCTCAGCAAATCCAACAAACCCCTCAAGATTTCCTGTAGATCTGATGATAAAAGCAAAGGAGTGAATGAAAAGGAAAGATTGATCACAAGAGAACTGTGGTGGCTGAGATCTCTCTCTCTCTCTCTCTCTCTCTCTCTTTCTTCTCTCTCTACTCTCTCTCGTACCTGGTCTGTCTCTTCTCTGGATCTCTCTCTCTGGTCTCTCTTCGCTCCACCTGGTCTCTCTCTCTCTCTCTCTCGCTCCACCTGGTCTCTCTCTCTCTCTACCTGCGCCTCCACCTGGTCTGGATCAGCCACAGGATCAAAGCCCAGTTCTGATGTCTCTGACAACACCAGTCTCCATTTCACCAACTACATTTCAGTCCCATAAATCCAACTCTTTTTTTTAAATTAAACCATTGTTACACATTTGTGCAATTAATTTCAGAGGGGGGAAACAGCATTTTATTCACTAACCACAAGCAGATTTTTGAGGTGGAAATGGCCTGCAATATTTGTGGAAAAGAAGCATTTGTCAAAATTGTGGCAGATAATATTATCTGTTAACTTCCCCAATAATTTATTACTGTTGTAGTCGCGGTTGTCATGTCATCCATGTCTGCTCTGATTGGTGGTAGTTGTATCCCAGAAGACAAGCGCTCTCCTCTTACTACCCATCTTGATGCCCTAACGATTACTTCCATTGCCACGTTAAAAGCCAGTAGAGAAATGGTTCATCCTGCCATTATTCCAACCTCTAGGCATTGCCATGCAGTGCTGAACTCTGGAGCTGAGAACTAAATTGCAAATCTCCAAAGTAGGCTTTCACTAACTTTGTTATAGACATTGGTACTGTGAAAAAATCAAATGCTGCCCATTGGCAGAACTCCTGAAGCATCTTATATACTCTGTCTGGATCTTCATGAGGCCCTGGAGATGATGAAGCCCTGGCCTTTCTCACAGTCTGCTCTTCCTCTCTCTCTTCGGTGCACAGGCCTCCATCTGGGGTTCAGGTGGGATGATCGGTGGTGTGTCTGATGGAATTGACACAGGCTCGTGCCTTTTTGCATCTGCATGCGTTTCCTCCAAATATCTCTCCAGCTCAACCCTAGATGCTTTTAAAGTGCCATTCTCACTGGTGAATAACGTCTTTACGAATTTGAATGGGTCTTTATAGAAATTAGCCCTCGCACGTTCCTTCTTCTTGTAGTGTTTCCGTAGGCGCTCAGTACTGCTAGCTTATCTTTTATGGCTCATTGTAAGAGATTGAGTCTCTCCTTCTGACTCTGTTTGGCTCTTTTCCATTGATTCCTCAGCTGTCTCCTTTCTCTAACTAACCCTTCGATTTTCCGCTGCCGTCTCGACATTACAGGAGTTTATACTTATTCCTTCATTTTTTTCCACACCAAACCTTTCACTTCCATATGTGTAAATGATGATCTTTCCAAAGCAAAGCATAGACCTGTGTTTACTGAGTCCCATGCAGTTTTCTCACAAGCTCTTGGCCATCTAAGGAGATTCCCCTTCTATGGTTGTTTGTGCCATAACCTGTTTTGCATTATTATTCTGGTGAACACAGACAGCACTCGCAAATAAACAGCGCTATCAGAGACCACAATTCATTCTTAGTGAATTTCTCCCTGAGTTAAAGCTATTCTTTCTACCATAAACATATTTCAGCCAAAACCATAAATCTTTTTGACATCTACAAGAGACAATACAATCGCAGCTCATACAGTATAGCGCTTTTCCCACAGAAATGCATAAATCAATAGCTAAACATATCTATCAATAGCAGACACAAACATTCACCCAGAATCAAACATTGGAGGAGCTGCGATCACTCCAGACCCACGTCGGCTCGAATCCACGTCTGCAGTTCACCATTGACCTGCTCCGATCGATGCTTTAATACACTTTTTATCCTGCCACGTCCATTTTGCTGCAATTTGCAACTTTCATGCCCATTAGGTGGAAAATCCAGCTGACTGAGGGGGACGGAGGAAGAGGGATAATGCATCTTTGTCTTCCCGAATCCATCTCCGACTACTCAACACAAATGGCTCGGCCCGTACAGAAGTTCCCTCGCGGTCAGGTTAAGTTTCCCTTTCATCTAATGCAATTTACTATGCTAGGGGTTAGACAACATGGCTGGGGTTGTTTCACCACATGTGTGTATACATATAAAGAAGTTTACTAATTGAAATATAAGCCCTGAAGTCTAAACTGTTTTTCTATAAATTTGCTGGTACACACATTAAAAACTGTGGTTTGGATCATCTGGTCAGGTCGTGTATTTAGCGATGCAAAGAATGACAGACGCTGTTAAAGCATGCGGTCGAGGCGGGTAACCGCTTTTATGACAAGAATAATTTGTTTGGTGCCTTTCACTAGCGTGGCAGCAAGGTTAGCCAAAGCATTCTGGGTGTTCACAAAGAGAAATGTGGAAACAACTCGACTGTTGAACATTCCCTGCTAATTAAAAACAGACGTTCAGAGCTCGTATTAGTGCAGCGCTCAAAACTACATGCATTAAAACCAGCTTTAAGACCAAAGCATTAGGGCTAATTCACCCTAAAGTGATTCTGTCATCAGTTTCTCACCCTCATATGCGGGAAACAAAAGCAGATATTCAGCAGAACGTCGGCTTGATCCTATAAAACACAAACTCATACAGGTTTGGAATGACCTGAGGGAGAGGAAATGGATGAATTTCTCCTTTAAGATCTTGATCATGATTCATCTGAATCCTGGCCTTCTTAGGATAACAAACGATGGTAAAGCTCTGAAGAAATGAGCACAGATCTGCGTAACTCACTGAATATCCATCATCTCCCAGTGTAATTTACAGTTCTCCTCATCTTCATTACAGAGCCCTTTACTTCTCTCTCACACACACACACACACACACACACACACACACCGGTGGGAGAGCTCTTCAGCAGTTGTGGAACTCGAGTAAGAAGGCTATTTAATTCACTTTAAACATCAGATGAAGGGATTCTTGGTAACAAAAGAAGTGGTAACAAAGAAGTGGCGGGAAACTGGAAAAAAAGAAAACATGACTGACGAAAACAAACTGAGGATAATAGTGACGTTTCTCTTAATTAGTGTATCCGCTGCTCAGCTGGAGTAAATACCGAAACACACTGTTTGCATCTGTGACCAATATGATTTTTTTAAGAGTACAATTTTAAAGCATATGCATAGCAAGGTTTTCTTGTAGTGATTCAACATATTAATTTTCTTACTCATCATCCAATGTTCTCCTCTGAATGACATGCAACAATCATTTATTACTATGAGCATAAACACACTGGTTTGTAGAGTAAATAGGTTTTCTGCTCACTGAACTTTGCTATTCTCAGGTGTTTACAGCCGTTCATGAAATCGACGTCTCGCACATTCACAGAAAACGCCTTACTTTCATCACTGAATCTGATATGGATGTGCTCGGATGATATTTTTCCTCTGACACTGCAAATTAAAGAACTTTCTCTCCTCTCTATTGTGCAAAATGGGTTGAAACATGCTTTTCTGGGGCATTACAAATGGCACAAATACAAGTAAACTGACTATGCAGCAAACCCGAGTAAATCACGTTGCATGATTAATTTAAATACTCTCAGCCCATGCATTTTGTGTCTGGAAGAAAATCTTCTACTAATGCACATGCATTAAGGTCAGCCGTAAGTATAACCTCGTCCACACCTTTTCAGAGCTCATTTTTCACTGCGTTTCTTCAGTCAATCCTGGCAGTGTTTGGAAAGTCAAGAGGGTTAGCACTGGTGCAAGCTGAGCAGATCTGGCCCTTTGCCTCATACACACAGAGGGATGGATTTGGCATGTGATGATCACAAAAATAAATAAAAAACACAAATATATGTATTTTTGGCAGTATTTTTCAGTGATGAATGAAGTATGCTGCAAGTGCATTTATGAACAGTTCTCTTGCATTGTCTGATATCTTGATGGATTTGTCCACTGAGCTCGTAATTGCTGTACGTTCTGGATTTGAAGGATACACGTGACTCGTGTTTTGGCAGGAATGTGGCAAGGTTTCTTCGAAGACAGCATAATTATGCTGAATATGTTTTGGATAAGCCACTGTTGGGCGAGAGCCTGTGGCGATGATGATGCCCACTCGTTCTGCTGTTATAGATCAGAGCCTATATGTAAATGTGTGCTCTGTTATGATTGGCTAACATCTCTGCATATGAAATGAGTAACAATAGCACTGGAGCTTACAGCTGCGAATGTTGGACTATCTCCACGTTGAAAAGAACATGGAAATGCTTTTTGTCATGTATGTCCTCTCTCTAAAAAAACCCAACAACAACAAATGAGCCTTAGATTCAGATTCAGCCCATATTTAAGCCCCATCTCCCATCAGTGGGGTCGTGACCTGTTCGGTCCCCCAGGTAAGCGGTTCACCATTCTCCACATGCAAGGCGTCCTGAAGCGTTCAGTGAGTTTGGAAGCAGATGAATGAAGCGCTCATGTTAAGCCCTCGCTGGGATAGTGTTTCGCTAGATTAAAACAATGTGTGGGGAAAGTGGGCCGGAGCTCTGGTTCCTGCAGGGCACTGGAAAAAAACACCATTTACCTTCTCCACACAGCACTTACAATTGAAATGTGAAGAGCTTTGCCAATTTGTCCAGTCTCTTTTCCAGTAAATGAGAGTGAAAATACTCTGTAATACAAGACATTTCAGTTGTGCAGGGAAAGAATCAGTCAAGCCATTAGAGCTGTGATTGTTATCCATCCATCTTCACCCTCATCCTGATGAAAACAAACGCCTCCATCTCGATTCATCATCAAACCCTCAGCTGACGACGGCGGAGCGCTCCAAACATCCCGAGCCATCAAGAGAAATCAGTCCAGAGCTTCTATCCGCTTCGAGATGCTCAGACGCAACAGAGGAATCAAAAAAATCATTTCAGTTTGTCTGCGCTGAGCAATAATGAAGCTCACTATAAAGAAAACAACAAACACACTGATGATAAGCCTAATGACCAGAGACGTCGTTCCCCGCTCCCGAACTGACCGAGCGCTGCGTTTCTGAAACGCCATGAGCGTAACGAGGCGCTGAGCGGTTTTTAGCTGGTTCGCCGAGAGGTTGAAAAATGTTGAACTTTGGATTAAAGCATCCCTCATCACTGTCACTTTTTACCCAGCCATCCAATCATAGTGGAGTCAGGGCGGGACTAAACCACACTGACCAACTGTCACAACATGCAACATCAAGCAGCAGAGCGGAACCCAACAAAATGGTTGAAAAATATTTTTTAGTATGAAACAAATTATCTGCGAAATCAGTTACACGTAAACTGTGCTGCACATATTCTGTATCATAGCAACGGAACGTCTCTGCAGACGCTGCCCAAACGCTCTCAAGCGCCCAAAGCACGGCGTCTTCAGCAGAGCGTCTGGAGTCTTCAGCGGGCTAAAAACACGTCGGTGGACACACGGCCTAATGGTCTGATTGCATGTAAAGAACCTGCGCCCTCTAGAGTTTAATAACAGAACTACACATTTATCCTGGTGCAATGCATTTCCCCATAGACCTCCATTACAGGTGCATTATTGCTCATTTTTACAAAGTGACGGATGATATGAAATTATTTTCTATGAATATAAAGCTTAGCTTGTAAATAAACCTAGACCAATCCTTTAAGAGGAGCCTGCAACCGCTTGCAAATAAATAAAACACAATCCCTGTGGCAGAATCAGAACCAGCCTCTGTGTGCCCAAACACACACTACATGTTCTCTACACACACTACATGTTCTCTACACACACACACACACACACATGTTCTCTACACTGCACATATGATCTCAGACAGTAAGAAAAAGAAATAAATGGAGTGAGGTCTAAGAATCGATGCAAAAATTTGCCAATAGCACAAAACAAGATGTACCTACGTTCAAGATTTTTGCAATTTTGCTTCTCAGGAAAATTAGTTTAATGATGTTTTTATTTACTGAAAAATAAGACAAAATTACTGAATAAAAATGTTTAAATAATAAATGGCTGCTTTTAAATGGTAATAAATAGAGAAATGTGCTCTTTGCTTGCCTATATGTGTAGTTACAGAATCCACCAGCAGGGGCAGCCAAACCCTGACCGTCTGAAACAGGCAAAACACTAATTGTCAGATTCACCGAAGCAAACAGTATTAATCGTGTTGTCATGAGTTAACTCTTTAGCTCTAAACCAGGCTCTTCTCATTCACAACCCTTGAACCGTGAGCAGATCCATCAAGGCGGTGTGATCGCTCGTGGACAGGTGAGTTGAGAACGGGTAAGAGGACGTGACGGCCCGGCTCAACAGGTTTGTTCTGAGAGATGAGCTTTCTACATCACTGACCACATCTCAAACCCCCATGAGTCCACAGACACTGTGTGGAGGAACAGAATGCCACAATAAATGCCACAATTCCTGTACTTCAGGTCACGATGTGGTGCGGCACAGGCTGACCGTCCTGCCGTGCCTCCATCAGGATCCTGGAGTCGGGAAGATGCAGCCGGCCGAACACCAACACCACCACGACATGTTCCCCCTGATTCAACAACACATGATGACATCATCGCCAGAGTGGCTGTAGCCAATGAGAAACCACTGCAGCAGATCTGACCAATATCTCAATATCTGCTGTATGACAGGCAAATGTAGATGGAGAGACTATATACAAACACTGTTTTCAGTTGCTCAGACTTTTTAATGTTTTTGAAAGAAGGCTTTTATGCTCAACTAATGCTGCAATTATTTGATCAAACATCAAATAATTGTGTGTGTGTGTATTACGCATCAGTTGTATTGAATAGTGTCATATATATATGAGCGCAGGTAACAGCCACAGTTGAGCGTTCGGGTGGAGAGAGTTTCTGCTGTGGTTTTTACAAGGTCCATAAAGATCTCCCCAGAAACTGGGTCTCTCAGGACAAGTTCCCCGGCACACGCTTCACAGACGCGGTGTGTGTGTGTGTGTGTGTTGGAGGACCCATGACTGGCTGTTAACCAAACTCAGCGATGCAATATTGCAGGCCTGACCCCACCCAGAGCCAGTCTCGCACACACTGGAGGCCGTTTATCATCCAGACTCTCCTAATGTGTGCTGACTCGCACTCGTCCCTGGAGTCTGTCAGCTGTCAGGCCGAGAGGAAGACGCCTCTGACGAGGACGCCATTAAATTCATGCTTTTCTGCCCATCTTGCGCCGGACGCCTGACACCAGGGGGCGCTCGACTGGCCTAACTCTCCTGTGACATTCGATTTTGACAAAGACCGTTTTCAGGTTCCTGTAATAAGTTAGATACATAAGCTCTGTTGTCATTATGACTAAATTAAGCTTGAATGTCAGTGACTATAATGAGATGAGGAGTAAATGGCAGCCTCGTTTGTGAATGACCGGAACCGCAGTCTGAACGAAGGGATATTCGTCTTATTCTGGTCGTGTTCTGAGTTGTATACAGCATTATGGGGATTTGCTTCTGGTGCCTCTAATTTTAGAGCCAGCAATATATAACTATAGTGCTCGACACAAACAGGAAACAACCTTCTCCAATCACACATAATGAAGCGGCTGGAAAACAGAAACATCAATCTGAAATAAAGCTTACGAGAGGATATCATTTGACACTTCATTACTCAGCCAAAAATAAAATAACAAAACCAAGTTGTTGCTTTTCTCCCCGTGTGAGTGACTGTAAGAACTCAAACATCGGTGGATTCTGACAGGATAGGTCTCAGAGGTCTCACAGTCCAGCAGTGTGTGGACTCCACCTCAGGAGAGAGAGAGCTACCCATCATGCTCTCTGTGACTGCAGGACGGCCCTCAGCGGAGAACACTGAGATACGAGGACCACTGGGCGAACGAAACTCACGCAAGTGCTTTTCTACAGCATTCTCACTATTAAAGCTGAAACTCACAATGAACTGACTTGCCACATTCAATAATCAACACAAATAATTAAATATCTCATCATTCCCATGGTGGTGAAGATTTTAATGAAAATGCATTTTTAACCCACTTCAGAAGGCCTATCAATTAGTCCTGTCGATCATTTTTTCATACACAAAACATATTTCCGGATGTTAATAATCAATGTTCGAAATGGTTACATACGAAATACATGTCTGCATTTTATGTTAATGGCCATTCATACTGAACAAAAATAAACATTATTAGTGAACTAATGAAGAAAATAATTTAAAAAAAGAAAAAAAGTTCTGTTCTTTTGAACTTTCTGTTCATTCAAAAAGTCCTGAAAAACACCCCTAACCCTAACCCTAACCCCACAAGCGAATCGATAAACCCACCAATACTAGGGGTTGAAATTCGGAACAACACCGGCCTGGCATGAATAATACAGCGTTTTTAGTCAGTTTTCACGGATCAGTTCAACAACATTGTCGTATGTGTGTGGAAAAAGCAAAGGAAAAGTGTTTCTGTTTTTAGTATGTTGTTGTCGTAACTGTGGCGGAGAGCTTTGCCTCTACAGCTGAATCTAGACACGGATCTGCCTACAGCAGAAGGTTTTAACACACGAAGCCGATCCCGCAGATCCCCACAGGACGCTCTCTCGCCCGCCATCGGCTGTCTGAGCTTGACTTTCCTCCAGATGAATTATTGGGTAATGGATCTGGGGATTTTCCGGCCTCAGCACTTCTCCTCACCCCGCTGGCCTCGTTTATTAGATGTGGCCCCTGTAAATTTCTTCAGTTGGATCTCTTACTAATGTTTGATTCATATCACTTGCAGAGGTCAGGCTATCCACTCTCAATAATTCAATATCGTTATACTCTGGAGTCGGGGTCAAATTAAACGCGGGGCGGAGATGTTCAGCGAGCCGTAGACTGTCAAAGCTCAGTCTTTCCTCCATAAACGTGACGAAAGCGAATCCTTCACCAGAATGCTGCATTGCAGGAGGAACACGTCTCTGCTGGACATCTAACGCTGGTGTATTTAGCAGAAAGCAGACTCCACAAGCAGGAGATTTCAGACACATTTACTGGTGATGCTGACCGACCAAAGATAAACCTAAAAGCACATTTCTAAGGCCTGTCAATGATCAAAACATTGCAGAAAAACCTGTTGGTCATGAGAACACGTGTCTTTCGGCTGTCAAATCTTTCATGATTATTATAAAGTAAACGTAAGAATACATTTTATGACTTACTAAACTGAAGCAACTTAGGTCTTCTTGCTTATCCATATATATTTATTTTATAATTATATATCATATACATTAGATATGTATGATTGAAGATCATACATATCTGATGAAGATTTGTCTGTCTCTTTGAAGATATGTCTGTCTCTCAATCATCATTGTTTCTCATTGCATTATAGGTTTTGCTCCACACAATAAAAACTGCATTTACAGTAAATATAATTTTAAATAGACACATTATTGGGAGGTATACAACTGATATTTCTATGCATTTTATAATTAAATTATGATTTCCATTACAAGCGGTCAGAATTTCATCTTCAATGTTTGACCGTATAGATTTCAGCAACTTCACCTTAAATTCAGGTGTTTTTTCCTCTTTGAGCTTCATATTCATCCATCAAACGAAACCTGATGCATCAAATATGATACTCAACAAAAACACACTGTTTTAAGATTTTGTCTAAAACTAAATATCTAACTATTATTTCAATGCCTGGTTTCACAGAAAAGCCTTAAAATTCATGCTAGAGCCGTCTTAACTGAAAGCAAATTGCACGGGGATATCTTAAAACATGCCAATGCCATTGTTTTGTCTCCAGATGCAGAAGCAAATGTTTGTTTCCAAGGCACGTTTATAAAAGCAACTTAAAAGTCTTAATTGATCTAAGGCCTAAACTAAGCCCGGTGTGTGAAACGAGGCCCATGTGTCAAGCGTTGCAGTGGTGAATTAGTGGTGGTCATCTCAGAAGTCAGAGTGGTGTTCTGGGTAAGGAAGGAGAAAGACACACTCATCACGTATTTGAGAGATAGTAATAGGGATATTTGGTGATCTGCAGCACTTTTACAACAGTCAGTAAACTATCCCATCATGCACTACGGTGGGGTTTGATATCTCACATGTTTATGACTCTGAGATTTACGTTCTCCCACGCAGTCGCGGTGACGCACTGGAACTCAAGCACAGATCCTCTACAATATTCACTCTCTATTGCTCTCTCTTTACCAAAGACAAATCACGCCAGAAAAGATGTTTTCCACAACCATTCTTTCATAACGCGAGGAGGAGTGTGTTCACCGCAGAATGACAGCGCTCTCGGGAGATCTATGAGGAATGCGACAGAGCGGCGCTGACCTCACACACACACACACACACCTCTCGGCCGGTAAATAGCGGTTTGTCACGTCGTACTCTTAATCAGGCCGTAGCGATTGATAGTCACAGCTCGTCATGTTAAGTGTGATCATCATTCAGAGCTGTGGGCATCGGGGCTCCATCAGGTGGGCGGAGAGACTCCAGCGCTGTGAGTTAGAGTCTCAAACACCGTCCGGACCATCAGCGGCGCTGGCAGCTTATCCAGACCCCACCGCTGTGATGGATACGGGCATCCAATGTCCGGCTCAATCTGAGATGCGGGAAACTGCAATCGGACTTTACTCAAAGGAACCAATCCAAAGCAGGAGATTATGAGCACGATGGTAATAATGGGATATTGAGTGTAAACAAACACTAAAACTCCATGTGGACAAACACTCTCGATCATGGGCCTGAAATGAGCTTTTCCAGACCGAAGGGTTTCAGGTCACGACTACTGAATCAATCAATAAAGGAATGATGGCGTGGTCAGAAAGTGCACTGACTGTTGAAGAAAAATATCTGATCCTTATAACACTGAGTGTGAGATGGAGAAACGCACACACACACACACACACACACACACACACACACACACACACATCTCCTCGTCTATAGACCACAGAAGAAACTAATGGCAGAAACACACACTCCGCTTACATAGCTAACATGCTTTCTCGGTGGCGAACCGCAGAACTCAGAGTTTCCTTCTGTCTGGACACAAATCACACATTCAGAACAAAGACCGTACAATCAACTATATTATAATTATTGGTGACGACTTTACTATACATAAATATATTGTTAGGCTATGTCTAAAACGTCACTGTGTTGTTTACAATGATGTTGCATTTATTTGTTGATTACATTCTTTTGTGGAAGCCGTGGTCCATTATTTCAGGATTATTTGATGGATATAAAGTTTAAAAGAACAGCATTTATTGGTTCTCTTTTGTAATTTAACATTTTTAGAATGTTTTAACTCTAAACTTTTAATCTATTTATTTTGATCAATTTATTATTGTATCCTTGCTGAATACGTGTATTAATTTCTTTCAAAACAAAAATCTTGCTGACCCAAACCTTTGAATTATTGTGTAAGTAAATCTAATATTGTACGTTGTATTTAAACAATGAACAGGATTTCACAGCTGTTTTCTTACTAAATTTTTAATGCATCTGCTCTTAAATACAGAAGTTATTATTCAAACCTTCATAAGAAAACCCTAGCAAGCTCCTCATGACAGGGTTGGAAATGAAAACTAGTGCACAGAAGAAGACCTTTTATGCTAATATCTGCAATAAAAAATCCCATTGTGCAGAAACATGCAGTTGTAGTTGTGGTGATTTTGCAATCAAACTTAGTGCAGGACTCGTAGTATTTCCGTAAATTATGTTTCGAGTCTAGACTAAATATTATTGGGAGAGCAAAAGCATCAGATGAGGACAGAATAAAGGATATAAAACACACAGGAGAGGAGGGCGGCAGTGACTGGAGAACTGTACATGTGATCAGTCCATCCGTCTCGGTTACTGTGGCAGATGGGAAACACCTCAAGCTGTGTGTAAAACACTCTTTCTCTCAACAGTCTGTCCTGATCTCCCTATGGCCTCGGAGAATCCCTCTCTTCTGTTATTAAGAGCCTGAGCGGTGTGTGTTATACACCTCTTGTCATCCAGTGCTCTGGAGGTGGTGACACACTGCGGTCGTCACAATACTAAAACTTCATGTCCACACCAATACCAGTGATTTCATTATTATTTATTTTTAAAGACAAGTTTTGTCAGTACTAATAATCAATCAAAGTCTAATGGACATATTTATTCCCAGAACGTTTGCCTGAATGAGCTTCATGTTTTGCCTTAGAAATGGACTATTATCAAGCAAACGTCATTGTCCGTTCCAGCCATCAAGCTTGATCAATCAGCGTGTTCGTAATGAGAAGCCTGTTTTTACAATCCAATTATAATTTTTTCCAGGACATCTGTGTTTCCAGCCAGTGCCCGCAGGACACGAGCAACATTGGCTTATCTGCTTTCCTCTGATGGTCAGGAGATTGGCACCGAGCTCACGGTGCTGGCGGTGTGTGTGAGGACATATGAGGCTCCGGCTGTGGGACATGTCTCTCTACGATTGACAGAAACATGTTCTGCTGATCCTCCAGACCCCCTTGAGTCCGTGTGCCACAGAGACCTCCAGACACGGCCAACACCACAGGCCCCAGATCAGCTGAGACGAACTGGGCCAACTCGAGGACACACTGATATCTGAACAAACGCAACACGATTATTTCCTGACTGTTTAATCTGAAGAGTGGCAGTATCTCAGCGGATTTCACTGCAGTGCAACAGTTCAATATAATAGTGTGGTACAGCTGCGGATGGACAACATATCGGTACAATATTGATTATTATCGGCTAATATGTTGGTTGATATAGCCTTTATGTACGATTACTGTCCGAGTTTGTCTCAGCACGCCCAGTTACATCCGCTGCTGCGTCAGTCTATGGACAGAAGCTGGTTTTGCTGTGAGGTGGAGATAGTGTCAAATTACACTTGCTGTTTATAAAACGTCCTGCAGTTAACGTGAACGATGTTAACAACACTGAGAGGCAGTTAGCTGTCACTCAAGAGTAAAAAAGAGAAGTCATTTAAATTATATATTTCGAGGACTACATCAACAACTTTGAGGGATAGCATTCTCTCATATCTGTACGAAATTCAACTAGCGAATCAGCGTTTCTAAAATCGTTGTCTCCGTTTCTGAGAAAATGGATTTTATTAAAGTTTTGCACACTTGGCCTGCAGAACGCACTTCTGGAAGTAAAGACGCTGACTGAGATTCTTTCGGACACACATCAGCAGGGTTAGTGCATAGAGGCTATTGGGTATTAAATTTAGATAATAATAATAAGAATGATGATAATAATAGTATCCAACAATTGACCGTTCGCCTTTAGTTACTGTTACAGTTACTGTAGTTACTGAACACACATCGCGGAGCAGACGACACTGACAAAAACAGGACAGACCAGCTTACTTTTGATTCGGAAACAAAGTCTCAACTTTCCAATTTGGTCATTTTTTTACGAAATTTCAACAAAACATACGGCTCTTTAATGCATCTGACAGATCGCTGTGGATCCTCAGTTAAAGTCGTTGAATAAAGTCGTTATTTTTGTTGTTTTTTTGCACACAAAAACGTACTCTCGTCGCTTGATAATCTTAAGGTTGAGCCACTGTAGTCACTCTGACTATTTTAACGATGTTTTTACTAACTTTCTGGGCCGGCAAGTTTCGAGTTACAATAGAAGCCTATGGAGGAGTGATCCTCTCAGATTTAATCAGAAATATCTTCATTTGTGTTCAGAAGATGAACGAGAGTCTGACGGGGTTGAACGACATGAGGGAGAGTCATTACTGACAGAGTTTATTTTTGGGTGAAGTATCCCTATAAGAGACAGTAAAGCGCCGCTGAACCGTAACTTCTCTAAGTGATCAGTGTGTCGTCACCTAAACCCCGGGAAGAAAGAGAAGATCAGCCGTGTTTCAGTCCATCAGGATCTGGTTCAACACAGCCTGATCTCAGAGGAATCTATTCAGTGGACTACATGTGTCCAGAACGCCAAGCCCACAGAGGAGATTATAACACACACTGTTCTCAGTCTGTGGAACGATAAATGCTTGAATTTAATAGTCCAGCAGAATTATGAAAGAAAGACCCAGAATTACTGCGTGCGTAAAGGAGATGTGCTCTAATGAAGAGCTTTTCACTGCGGAGAGCCACAAAGACGTGATTAATTCTGTTGTAGCATCTCATTAATATCAGAGAAAATGTGTGATGAACATTTAAATATGGAGAATTACTAAGAACGGTCGTGTGCTTTCACACAGCCGCAAATAAGAGACGAAGACCGACACTGAAAGAGCTCACTTCTACAGTTACACTTGAGACAATATATGAGATTAAACAAAAACTGCAGCGTCTTCTTCTATTGGAGAAAGGAGTAAAGGCCACAGAGTGAGATGTTTTCAAGAACAATGAACAATTGAACAAATGAACAATCAATGAAAAAGCTTAGCTCTCCTCAGCAGCTCCGGCACGTCAAACATTCAACGTCCAAACGCCTCTGAGGGCCAGAGCTGCGCCCAGGGGACATTTCTAATATAAGAACTTGAATTTCAGTCTTTTCAGTAAAATTCATAGACTAGAAATATAGTGCACAAGATTATAATTATGGGGATTTACTTGAAGCTCGACACTCCCTGTGTTCTGGAAAAACAAGCATGAACAATACTCAAAATAAGACTTTGAAATGAGAATAAAGTCATTTTGGGTGAATTATTTATTTTTAAAAAAATCTGTTATCAACGCATTAAAAATGTACCTAAATTCACTGGGGTGAAAAGATGTTTTTTGTTAAATATTCATTTGGAAGCCAAAAAACGCCTGAGGAACGTCTACAATAAAACTAACAGAGCAGCTGCCGCATAATCATTTTATGGGACAAATAGAAGGATAATAGAAGCTCATTGTGAAATAATATGAAATTCTTCTCCAACCACCTCTTCATAAATACTGGGACTCTGGGAAAGAGCAGAACTGAAAAAGACAAACACATCTGCTGTGCCGTGTCCCCTCTCCATCCCATCACCGCCGGTCCACTCGATCCGCTCCCTTAATGAGCTTCAGTGTTAAATTTGGATTTGCATCGTTTCAAGAGTGAGGCGAAAAAACACAGATCCCAAAACTGGAGCTATGAATCACGTGAGTGAACTCAGAACAGTCTGAGAGAACTTCAAAGGCTGTGCCGATATCCACCGGAGACATTTTTGGGAGTTATTATGAGCAGGCATAATAGTGCGAGCTCATTACCGAGCCATCAGTAACAATCCCAAACCCACCGAAGACGAGAGAGAGAACAACTGCTGTTCACCAAAACACTGCACACAAAATACCTGTAAAAATCTCAGCATGCATGAGCAACAGCAAACAGCATCATCTCTGTGCTTCGGTTACGGCTGATGGGTGATTATTCTGTATTTATATTATTATACACTATAGCTTTTAAAGGTGCTGTATGTCATTTTACTCTACTAATGCATATAAAACACCATAATAAGAGTGCAGAGATTTGTGAAAAACGCTGAAGTTCAAATGTTGGTTCTGTTTTTGTTTTGGTCTGTGTGATCCCGCCCACTGACCGTTTAACCAATCGTAACACTGCGGGGCGCCACTTGGTGGAAAACACAGTGCACTGCAGCCATGGAAGCCAGTAAACCAACTGGGCCAGAGAACGCAGATTCTAACCCACCCAAAAACCCAAACCTTAACATTGGCATCCATCTTAAAATCTCTACGATCAGATCAAGGATTCAAACCGGCTCAAGGAACGAAAACAAAATTCAACAGAAACTGACGAAATATAAAACATAAATGAAAACAAGTTCAAGCGTTCTGAACAGAAATTCTTTTTTGAAATTACCAATAACCATTATTTTATCGCTCGGTTTAAGATTGTAATTGGGCAGTCAACCAATCATGAATTCAAATAAACGCGACTTGAGGCGGTGGAGCCACTGTACGACAGTCTGAGGACACACTCCAGTTACGAGCTTTAGTCACAATAAAGTAAAAAATAAATAAATAAACAACGTAACATTAACCAGTATTTTTTTCTAATCTAACTGTTTTCTGAATGATAACGCTTGAACAGAAACTGTTCTGCTGAGAGTAAACCGATTTAATGTTGATGCTCCCCAACAGATGTTACAACGTAACCGTGCATCTACACGTCCACTAAACTAACGGTCTACTATCAGAGTTATTGAGCTGTAGATGCACAGTTCCTTATAGTTAGATGTCGAAGTGTGACCATTAAAATAAAATGTTGAATTTGACAGCGAAATATCCCATTTGTTTGACGAACAAACAACTTAGTCTACAAATGACTAAGGAGATGTTTAAGTCAACTTAAATTTCAAGCTGTTCCTCACAAAAAGCTAAAACAAGATTTCACAGATGACCTGTTATCATGTGTTTATTATGTATTTACACCATTTAAATTCACGGTTGTGTTAATGATTTTTATTAAATTGTTTATTTTTTTATTAATTGGATCATGCTGGTAATTGATTGTATACTGCACACTCGTGCTAAAACGAGTCTTTGGGATGTGCTTATATCCTGTTCCTGTGGACCTGAGCTCAATAAGTGACCTTTGGCAATTAGAATTTATTTCATATTGATTATGTGACTCAAAACCCAATCTATACATAAACATGTGGCTTCAGTGTGCTCTGTCAGCTAACACAGAAATAAAGCATTCAACTGTTCAGCTACAATCCAATGATAAAGGAGATTATATTGCTGAAATAGACAGAACGTCAGGGTCAGGCCGAGTGTGTCTTTTCTGGTTCACTTCCTAAGAGCTTCTCTCTCTCTCTCTCTCTCGTGGAAGAGGAAATAATTAAATCAGTGCAGCAGTTTTGCATTGATTTAGTAAAGACCCTTGCAGCATGAATGGACTTGAGCAAGCACATCTCTCCCGAGCCGGAGCGCTAAAACAAACAAACGGACATTAAAAAAGACACACACATTAATTATGAAAGCTGCTGACTTCAGGTGCAACTCTAATGGTGATTTCACTAGTTCCCTATAAAGTGTACATAGGCTAACATAGAGGAGTGGCCAAAAGTGATGTCCAGATGAGATGTTTGTTTTTAATGAACCTACGAATGCGGATAAACCATCAAAATATGAGGGGACATAATCATATTCTTTTTTAAATATGAGGGAAGAACAAAGGTAAACTAGTGTATTTATCAGGAAAAATTATTAGGCCAAAAAGGAAAACTACAGCAAACACAAAAATCTCACAGGAAAAATAATACATTGACTCAAAGTAGTATTATTCAATGTGTTCATAATTCAATGTGTCCATAATTCATAGCACCCAATAGTTAACCATAGACTGTAAGTATCTTCGAAATGCTCATTTTGCAATTGTTTTTGGGGCTCACTAGCCTAAAGATAACAGTATGGCTAACATATTCATTTACTAAAACCCCAAAAACTTCATTTTTTGATTTCATGGGGATGTTAATATTTTGTTGTTTATAATCTAAAAAATTAGATTGGCCTCAAATAATGTCCACACAATTTTGTAAGCACAACTATGTAATATGATTACAAAATCTATAAAAACAATTTTTTTATAATTTTTGAATAAAGAGTCAAAATGTCCGATTTCCTAGGCCAAACATCACTTTTGGCCACTACTGTTTATATAGAGAAAATACACCATCAATGTGTGTGTGTGTAGATATATGTTCATGTTTATATATATATATATATATATATATATATATATATTTTTTTTTTTTTTAATGTTCCAAAATATATATTACATAGACATGCTTTCATGACAATTACATTACTCTAATGCATATTACAGTAATTTGAGAAAGCAATTATAAATGATTTAACGGTTTGGCAAAAAATATGTATTGTTCAAAATGACTAATGTATTCTGTATTTATAATCAAAATTGAAAAAAAAACTAACTCAAAAGTAAAACCTCAGATGCATTACGGTAATGAGAATTTGAGAGTAAATATTGTCATGAAAAAAATTGGCACAAAATACTAATTCTAATCATGCAAAAATATCTTAAAGGTTCTAAAACAAGCTTAATTTTTCTCAATGCACAACATTATTTTCTAATTTTAGAATGAACTGTAACCTAGTACTTGTTTTCATCCACAGGACAGTAGAGTGTGTGTGTGTGTGTGATTACAGTCTCGTTCTGCTCTCATAAAAGTGACGGACAGAGGACATGATCATGCTGCAATGATGGCATCTTTAGTCCGAAGTGATGTAAATGGGGAACATGACACACTGTAATTTAACACAGCGAGGGAAGAAGCTCTCCAGAGGAGCCGGGACGGGGAACGAGACGAGCCTGTCGACACCAGAGGAGACGATTTGGCAGATAATGAAAGGAAATACAATCTCCTCACTCCAAACTATCCGCTGTCGACCACACGACTCTTCTACTTCTGCAGGCTGTCAATACTCTGTGAATTTTCTGATCCTCAAATCTCATTTGGGGAAAACGTTCAACATTTAGAAGCTACCAAAAAGCATACAGTATTATACTACATCCCACTGCGCTCAAACTTGTTCTTTCATTCGACGTGTGATGAATAAATCAGAAGTATTATGGGCTGTGAATTTGAATAGATCAGACTGCCAAAAGTTGACATTTTACGCAAAAATTTGCTAAATGTTATATTTCGATGAATTAGATGATAGTTGAATCAAATGAGCGATGAGGTTGTGACAAAAATGTTTTGTGGAATCGGTTACATAATGCACACTTTATGCACAATTAACACTCAAGCAGCAAATATGAGAAACATTAGCTTAGTTTAATAAATAACATGTCTGGTCAGGCGGCCAGTGACTGTCAGGAATAACATTGGCAACATAATACATGCATTCAATCTAAAAACATTAGTAATTTCACAGTGTGCGTGTCTTAAAGTCCCACTGTGGTGAAAATCAAGCTTTAATGTTGTTTAAAGGTCAATGTTATGTTTTTAATTTGCTTTAATACATATAAACCTTGTGTAAATGTATAGGTCAACAGCATTGCTGAGTATTTCTCTTCAAAACTGCAGTGAACCAAAGACAAAAACATGGTTTCAAATCACAGCATTTCAAATCACGTTTCTGACGTCACAAACGACCTTATAACCAATCAGATCAACGAGTGAAATCTCTGAGCGGGTGAGTGAGTGGAGGCGGGGCTAATTTGCATATTCATAGAACCATGTATACTAAAAAAGGCAAGGGTGTAGATACATTCAAGCTAAAAATTGTTTAAATATGTCATTTTGGTGAGTTTTAAGGGATGAAACTATTGACTACTACTTCTATAAAAGAAATACAAACCATCTACTGAAAAAAATAAATAAGTAATTTTATTTCAATACTTTTTTAATAAAAGTTTCAAAGCTGATGAGAAAACTTTACTGCTGGTGTTTACCTAAATTAATTTGACATTGGCAGGTGTGCCCAAAATTTCAGTTTTGGACCCAGATCATCCTCATTTTTAAAAATGAAACTAGTAATATCCAGTATATAGTGTGCGTTATGCAGAAGCCTGTTTCCCATTACACACAGACGCAGCTTCTGTCTGAAGAACAGCAGAACACACTGTGCCTTCACATCCGCTAACCTTGACATCTGTCTTTCACATATCCTCACAGCATGGGATGAGCAGTCACACACACACA
Organism: Hybognathus amarus; assembly: GCA_030378365.1. NCBI lineage: Eukaryota > Metazoa > Chordata > Actinopteri > Cypriniformes > Leuciscidae > Hybognathus > Hybognathus amarus. The sequence continues at coordinate 20,830 of JAQIUQ010006790.1, read as the reverse complement.
CACACACACGCCGCCGTTCCCTCCAGCTACAGTAGCTGCCCGCTCACACACTTCAGGACACGCGTGGAGTCACTTCTCTTACAAAGAGTGAGGTGTGTGTCACACGTTTGCATAACTCAAGGTCATCCCGGATCTTTCTAATGCTGATCCATGCCATCAAAGAATGCAGACTCATTATCAACAGACCATCAGTCACCTCGCACGAGTCAGACAGAGATCAGACAACTCCGTCAAAGTTGCTCAAAATCTCCCGCGTCATGCGGATCCTCGCACGGTAATGAGGAGACACACTCACTTCCCCTGGAGACACGATTCAACTGTTGTGTTATTTTTAGACTGTTTGGGTCTTTCTGCAGACGCAGCACTGACACGTTCAGATTAAGACCAACATCATTGAATCATCTGTGTAATAGACAGCAGATAAGTGCTGGTGTGTGTGTGTGTGTGTGCTAATGCACTTCTTTCTGTTGTTTCAGTCTCAGACTTCTGCCATAAAGTCTGGTTCACTTACACTACTGGTCAAAGGTCTGGAGTCATTACGGTTTTAGAGACTAATTATATAATACTAGTAATATGCTCAACAAGACTGCATGAATATGATCAAAAATACAGTAATATTGTGAAATAAATTGCCCAGCCAAAAGAAAGTTGCTGTTTGGATTTAAAAAGGTAAATACTTTCTATGACTGGATCATTATTACGTTTCTATCATGTTATATGTTTGCCAACAGTTCTTCTGACCTCATTTGATGGAGTGTGTAGCTTTTCATTTCTTAAACAACCATGTAGGAGGACACATCATGGCCATATCCATGATGACAAGATTCATCAGGCTCAAACTGTGAAAGAATTGGAAAGAACACTCCAGACCTCAAACTCACTGAAAGTCTTTTGGGATGTGCTGGAGGAGACTTTACAGAGGCCTGGACTCTTGCATCGTGGATAAAAGATCTGGAGCAAATATTGATGCACCTCTTGGTGAAAATAAATGTTCCATCAAGAGCCGATAAGCTGTTAAGGACCCAACAGAAGCAATCTCAGAGATGCTCTTCAGACCCAAAGTCTGTGTTTGCGGAGATCTCCTCTGCCTACCAACAGCTGAACCTGCAAGCCGTGGTCTTCTTAATTAGCTCATTAAGGGGAGGCTGTGGAGACGGTGCCCTGGTTCCAGCATTACTACACAGCAGCCGTCAGTGGAGAGAGAGGAAGTAGTCATACGACATTGACATCAGTAATGTTTGTTTAACCGGAAGATGTTCGGCCCTTGTTATTCCCGACCGCTTCTCTTGTCGCTGACGATCTCTCTTTATTGTGACATCGGAAAAGACCTCAATGTTTCCTACTGATTAAAGGGATGGACTTGAAAAAAGTCCTTATGTCAGCTCGCTTGAACAGGACCCTGGAAAGAGCAGCATCAACATTCTGCTAAACGTCTCCTTTCCCCCACTGACAAATTAACATCGAACAGGGAAATAAACGATGACAGAATCTTCTGGAATGATCTGCTTAAACCACCGTATTCATCAGAGCAAATAAAGCGCAATATATTATAAACTGGTTGGTCTATAAATAATAAAATCAAACCAAAAGGACGTCATCATCATAACCTTTCTCCCATGGCAGGTTCCTCCTCGGATCTTGTTTGTCCTCTGCCTGCTGGACACAGTAAATGGCATGCCTCTTTTTAAATGCCAGATCTGGGCTCCCGCAGAGGAAGAGCGGGCGTCTGAGCGAGACCTTGGCCTCTCGTGTGTTCCAGGCGGGAGCGCACTGCAGTTTATCTGTCACAGCGCATGAACGCCACCGCCGTAAAGCTGAAGAGAATAGACACCGCAGGAAACAGCAGCCGACGGGCGGAGCGGCAGGCACCTGTATTGACTCGTCCTCCTCCATCCCGCAAATAACACCAGACAGACCTTTTAAAATACAGCTTTTCACAGCACACACACACACAAGCCCTCAGTATTTAACCAACAATAGGAGGAAGGTGTCAGCGCGTGAAGGGCTGGGGAAGGGTGAACCCAATTTTACTGACAAAGAGACTCAGGTTATTTCAGGCAGGCCCTTCAGCGGGCCGTACAGAGCTCATCCTGCAGCTTACAAGCGGAAACAGTCCATTCAACCTATTATATTTTAGAGTAGCGCTGCACAATATTGGGAAAAAACACTGACATTGCGATTTTTTCTACAATATACTCTCACCTAAAGGATTATTATGAACACACACTAATACTGTGTTTGACCCCCTTTCACCTTCAGAACTGCCTTAATTCTACGTGGCATTGATTCAACAAGGTGCTGAAAGCATTCTTTAGAAGATGTTGGCCCATATTTGATAGGATAGCATCTTGCAGTTGATGGAGATTTGTGGGATGCACATCCAGGGCACGAAGCTCCCGTTTCACCACATCCCAAAGATGCTCTATTGGGTTGAGATCTGGTGACTGTGGGGCCGTTTTAGTACAGTCAACTCACTGTCATGTTCAAGAAACCAGTTTGAACTGATTGGTGCATTATCCTGCTGGAAGTAGCACATCAGAGGATGGGGACATGGTGGCCATAAAGGGATGGACATGGTCAGAGACAATGCTCAGGTAGGCTGTGGCATTTCAAACGATGCTCAATTGGTACCAAGGGGCCTAAAGTGTGCCAAGAAATCCCACACCATTACACCACCACCACCAGCCTGCACAGTGGTAACAAGACATGAGGATCCATGATGGATACAATTCTGACTCTCTGACGTCTCAACAGAAATCCAGACTCATCAGACCAGGCAACATTTTTCCAGTCTTCAACTGTCCAATTTTGGTGATCTCTTGCAAATTGTCGCCTCTTTTTCCTATTTGTAGTGGAGATGAGTGGTACCCGGTGGGGTCTTCTGCTGTTGTGTTTTTACTCGGTAACTGGGCAGATTGTGAAATACTCAGACACCAACAACCATGCCACGCTCAAAATTGCTTAAATCCCCTTTCTTTCCCATTCTGACATTCAGTTTGGAGTTCAGGAGATTGTCTTGATCAGGACCACACCCCTAAATGCACTGAAGCAACTGCCATGTGATTGGTTGATTAGATGAGAAATTGAACAGGTGTTCCTAAAAATCCTTTAGGTGATTGTACAGTATATTGCGATTTTTATCAATTGGTCAATCAGGATCAATCAGGTGTGGCAGCATCGACGATTCCATTTTTTAATTTGAAGTTCGAGATTGTGAATTAATTTCAATCGAATTTCGATTTAAAATCAAAATCAGTGAAACCCTTAGTAGATGCAAGGACAAAATTCCCAAATTCCCGAGTTGGGCCATAAACTTTATACATGGCGGAAGGGAAGAGAAATTGCATTGTCTTGTCATTATTTACATATATGATTAATCATTTGAAGCGTATTGAACGTTTTAATTTATGCTGAAATTCCAGAACGGTCATCACGCTGACTCAGGCTCTAGATTAATGTTTATATGGTTATCAATGAATAGAACAATAAATATAGTTTTGGCTTTAATAAGATTTTCCCAAATAGGCAAGAATAAACCTTGGGCCTCCATGATTCCTGTTCTTTCCTCCAAACAAATCACTTGTATGCGACAAGCTCATAATCACAAGCTTCAGAAGAGAAGTTGAACCATATCTGTGATGGCAGCATTAGATGCACTCGTTCCAATCGTGCACATTTAGATGGAGCGCATGCAGAACGGGAGACGGCGACGGGTTCAATCGAGTCTCTGTATTATAATCCCATTCCATCTGTCTTTCCACTGCAGTTTCCTTTAATTCTCCTGCTATGAGATCATTAAAGAGGGACGAAAGCCCCAAAACAACATATAAACTGAACTAGCATTCTCCCAGACCTCTCTCGGCTGTGTTGCGTTCAAGGGACGCCTCATTGTTAAACACATCTTTGAGTCCTGCACCATAATCAGAGCGTTGGCGCACGCCGCCTGCAGGTGTTCCTTCTGAGTGCTATGAGCCGTGAACGGATGAGCGATGGGAGACGGCAAGAACTGCTGCTGCTTTTGTTTTTGTAGGTGAACAGAACGCTGATTCAACAGGAGCAATTAGAGCTAAAGATTCACACATGTGCAGTGCAGCGGAACGGCTCAATTTCTTTAAGAAGTTATGTCTAACGACTCGTTAAAAACACAAGTGCTGGTGCCATATGTTCGGTACAGAGAATTAGAGGAGAAAACCTCATTAGCGTCTTCCAGCATGTGTGCCAACCACAAACTTATCTGTCAAAAATACATAATCAGAAAAAAAAATTTAGACAGCTTCAAAAACAATTAGTGGAAGTGCTTTAAAAAGAAAGGAAAAAATAATTGTGCTGCTTTTCTACCAGTCGCTCGCAGTTTTCCACTTAGTGCATTACAGCAAATGCTACTTTTCATTTGAACAAAAATATATATATTTTCTGTGTTAATCGACAACAGCTGCTATTCATAGACATTCCGTTTAATGCAGAAGATGAATTAAATATGTTAGCACGCATCCATCACTCTTTGTTTGTCTGGCGTCTCATATTAAAAGGTTTTGCTCATTAATGGAGCGGCTGTGGACAGCGGAGTTAATAAATGTTTAGAGCGAACTCGTTTGTAATCCTGGAGGAGGAGGGCTGGGATCTAACTTTCATTCTTTGGCACTAAAAGCTTAGAAAAACACTCATTTTCCCTCCACTGAAACACGACTCTTATCCAAATGTGCAAATTCATCTTCAGGGTGGTCAAAAGAAGAAGAAAAATAGAGCAACAATAAAACCTTTTGAATACATTTTATTAAAGTATCAAAATGTTTCTCTCAAAAAACAGCAAATCCCCGTCAGCGCCTCAGGTAACGTCCCGTCCGGATGCCGAGATCCAGGCTAACGCGGACACGCTAACCTCCCACTAATACTTCACAGAGAGAATGTTTGGGTTTCTCCACAAGGAGAGCATGAGGTGAGAGCATGAGGTTTGGATTACAGGAAATGTAAACCATCACATCTCAGGAAAAGCAGGAGTAAAGAGAATCGATCCAGCTTTTATTTTTTATCTTCTATTAATCACTTGTTGATAAAGTGTAAGTGTCGATAAGACAAGGTACAATATCCCTCTCGTGACACCCATCCAAACAGACCACACACACAACACACACACACACAACACACACACACAGCACACACACCAACACACAGCTACAGTGTCTCTCTGGATGTGTTGTGCACGTGATTGATATTAGTGTGTGTGTGTGTATGTGTGCATGTCTGTGCATGCTAATCTGGTGTGTGCGTGTGTGCGTGTACACAGAGGAGGTAAGTGGCCTGGTGCTGTGTGTCTGGTGGGAGAGAGGATGTCACAGTGATTTCTCTGAACGGGACGACACACTCTCGGTGAGGGCCGGCCCTGCTGTGATGTGCTCTACTAATTAAAGACAGCGCTGGGACACACACACACACACACACACACACACACACACAGAGCTGACATGGTCCATGTGATCAAGAGCTGAATTAGAAAAAAACACTACAGTTCCTGACTTAAGTTACTAAATTACCACAGCCGCCTGAAAACACGCACACACACACACACGCATGCACGCACGCACACACAAACACACACACGGGGCTCGTTACTCGCAGCTTTTTGTTGGTGTGCGCTTTAATATATCCGGCTCATAATCCTGTGGGAAGTGTATCAAGCTTCTTTGTACAAATGGTTTCATTACTGAAGTCATTATACAGTATTTATGGTGTCTAAGAAAGTAATGCAGGGACATTCCATTTAGCAAGCATAAAATAATCAATTATAAACAAACTATTAAATATTAAAGTCATTTTGTCATGAAATATCAGGAAGAAACCATTGACAATGACATCACACAAATGATGTTTTTATCTCGTGAGTAAAGGCCGACGCTCGCCCCGGCTCAGGGTTAGGGTCAGAGACACTGAGGTCACGTAGGAGATACTCCATATTTCAGAACACTACATGCAGCTTTTGTTCATAAAGTGTGTTTGACAGCAGCATTCACAGGGCAGAGAGAGAGAGAGATGTCACTTCCTGCCCTCTGCTTCTGGATGCCCATGTCATCTTTATACTTGACAGATACGTTTCTGCCCCTGGAGATCCGTCTAAAAATAGACTGATCTTAGATCTGCTTCTTAACACACTCTTTAGTTGACTGTGCTGCAACAAATGTGCATTTCAAGTAACAAAAAGAAGCTTTGGTTTATATTGGATACACCGATATTTAACTTCAGCTTACACATCAATATTTGTTATGGTCAATAATAAAAACAACAGCGGATATTAAAATGTTATACTATATTATTGAAATAAAAAACAAACAAATAACCAAATACAACAAAGGAATTTATATAGCACAGCAGTATAATGTAGAATATAAAAAGTATATTCATTTTGAGATTTGCTAAAGATTACATTTAACAGTGTTATTTATGTATTAGGGTTTTTTACAAATACATTTAAGTGAACTTTAAATTATGGCAAATGTCATCTAAAAATAAAAATACTAGTGGAAGTGTTTATTTTTATATCAGATGTCACATTTTTAATAAATGAAATAGGCAAATAATTGATGTTATATCATGCATGACTCATTATATCTAGTCTTAAAACTGGATAATATATAATACAAATATTTTGTTGTGCAAACCTTAAAACTGAATAATAATATAGGATATACAAATGTAAAAAAAAGATGGATGGATGGATGTGTTGGTGTGTCTGCGGTGGTGAGTGATGGTGTTGTGATATGTTGTGTAGTTTGCATGGCTTGTCTACACAGTTGTTTTAATGCTACTAATGAGACGCTCCTCATGATAATCGCGGTGGCGTCTGCCGTGTTTTGGAGTCTGAGGAGGACTCGTGTCTTCGTGCCACTTATTTGTCTAGTCACAACACTTTAGTAAACTGCAGGAAAAGAAACACACGTGTTGCAGTGATTCACAGAGCATGCAGTGCTGCACAACTTAAAGGGATAGTTCACCCAAAAATACAAATTCTGTCATCACAAAAGAAGATCTTTAAACATGCTGGTAACCAGAGAGTTGACGTACCCACTGAGGTCCATAGTAGGAAAAAAAAAAAAAAACCTAAAACTATCTCTTTAAGTGAACATTAGCATTACCTGTTTCTAGCCTTATCGTGAATGATTCACCAGTGCAAGATATTCCAAATGAAAAAAGTCCTTGTTACTGCAGTTTTTCTTCAAAACACAATAAACACGCTTTCCATCTGACGTCATCAAGCCATCTTATTCAATCGCTCTCCTCCAACCAGCCGTCATACAGAGACTTACTTTCATTATACAATAAATTCCCAATGGATAAAATCAAATCTCATCCACATTTCCCTCATTGAATATTCAGATCCACTCTCAAATATATCCGTTTACAAGTAAAATGTCTTAAACACACCTTCAAACTGGTGTATTGATTCTCAAACAGACCAATGGAAATAAGACACGGCCTGAACGTACGACGGCAGCAAAGTTTAGGGCTGATGCAATATTTCATTTACACAGAACCAAAGCCCAATACCTGTACCTAAAGCTTTCCCAAAACGCTTATCAGTGTTTGTTTTGCTGACTTACAACTGAGAATCTGATATTTCCTTAAGGACATGCAAATATAATTATATATCTGGTCAAACAGGCCATCAGGTCACATATGCCAGAAAATAACACGTGACAGGCGTGCACTGCTTTGAGTTTTTTTTACAGTGTTCAGTATTGAAGGGAAAATATAAGATTACTAACCTGAGAATAGCAACTTTCCACATTACATACTGTAGCATTCATTACTTTGTTCACAATGATGGTTTTGAAACACCGGCCCATTTTAATAACTGAATATAATGAGAGACCGAGGGTGACTTCTGACATTCGAAATAGCTCTTGGGTTTAAACACTTGTTGTTTTTTGTTACAGATTTTTAACATAAAAAGATAGAAGAGACTGAACACAACATTGTGCAGTCTGTAAATGTGAAGAGACATTAAGCTGAATCAGACCTTTTTACCAGACTTCACCCTACGTGTGATTAACACTAAATATATGTAAAAGTAATTTGCATTCAATTTCATCTTTTTTTCAGTACTGGTTTCAGTAAAAAGTAGAGTTTGTAAGAAGGATGCGAAACATGCATTGAAGATCATTCGTGTTCAACACATGCAATCATAACTTAATTAATGGACAGGAAGGCATTAATAAATGAATGCATAATATATCCGGATGCTGAATAATACAGCACACGAGGAAGGCTGAAGTGTACCTGGTGATGGCAAGCCACTTTAATATTTAATTCGTTTTAATCAACTGGTAAGATTGAAGTATAAAAAAGTATTTCTGACTAATCCATCACATATAACAAGAAAACCATAAAATATGCCTAGTAAAATAAATACCAGCAACAAATACTCGGAAGTGAAGTTGACATCTGAACCACAGACGACTATAATTCATCACAAGACATTTATCAAATTTGACACTAGACCAAACACAAATGAAATAGTGATCGTCTAGTCAAAAAGTTACCAGTGAAACGTGAAAACATACTGGATTAGCCTTCTTAAAATAGTTAAGCTACCATAATAAAACAGACAAATAGCCTACTTGAAGACAGTTAAAACAGCTTGCCGTAATCTCATCGCTTCTCATTATCGTACAAAAGTAACATTAGTAGAAACTACAGACAGCACCAACCAAGTAAACTACTACAAAGTCTACCAATCTACTAAATCTCTCCAGCTGATCCGACTCGACACACACTGCAGAAACATCACTCACACACACACACTCGAGCACGCGGACTAACTCACCGAAGAGCAGGGCGCGTGGACACTGGCTGACATCACGTCTCCGGACTGAAAATCCCGCACAAACGGCTCCTTCGCTCCTCAAAACGACGCACATTGAGTCATTGAACTGGTCCCTCAGTTTTGTCTGAACATGAGCGGAAGCGAATCACCGGCTGAGACCATCAAAAGCATGTCTGAGATCTCCTGAGGTCCTGAAGCTCCGTTTCCTCCGAAGAGAAGTTCTCGTTGACTTCTACGAGGATGATGCGTATACTACGATCTGCTCTCCTCCTCCTCCTCCTCCTCTCTGTAGGAAGGAACCACCGGCTGGGAAAGGTGTGTGAGGGGATGTGGAGACTCTCTGCAGTTAAAGCAGAACACTCTCCTTTGCAGATTTCCTTATGGGACACATGCAGACAGATGGCGACTGGATAAGGGTCTTTCTTTCAGCTGCAATGAGAACTATTTATTATAACCAACTTTAACGAACACCGCGCTTAGCGGATCAGGAGTTCACGCGTATTTAAATGAATATATAAACTACATTTAGTGACATTTTGAGCTGACTAATAAGTCCGCCTGTGGTAAAACTCAAGCTTTTAATGTTGTTTCTGTCTCTGCTGAGTGTGTGTTCCTCAGAACTGCAGTGAACAGTCTCGCGAGTGAGTGACGCGGGCTAATCTGCATATTCATAGACCCGCAATAAGCGAGGGTGTAGTAGAGTTACAGGCGAGATATTTTAGGACTAGGAATTACATTTGTTAATTAATGAGATCAAAGATGTGTTTTAAGGGATACAATGGATTGACTGACGGGCGACCTACAGAGTAACTTAGCTGCTGACAGTAAGTTGTTGTTCTTGTTTGTAGATATTATATGGGGAAAGTCAATTAAAATATAGAATTATAGTAGTTCGACATTACTGGATTCTACATAGGCCTGCATCTACATTACAAGACTTGACAACACGTCACGTCCACATTCTCAGTAACTCGGCAATTCACGTCTATCAACACTGACTTGCAGTCTGACAGCGCTTTAGATAAACTCTTGCTGTAACTACTGAGCTCTACTGAGGACCTGTAAGAGGGAGAGTATCAAGCTCATTTTTTTATCATGCAATTAATTGATTTATTGACATATCAGACAGGTCTAATCCAGATTAATGACAGCTAGCCAGTGCCAAGCTACCAGCTGAGCCACTTAGCTAGCTAACAAATCGCTAACACAAAGCAAACTACCACCAAAAAAAAACATACATTTACATTTTTTATAATACCAACATTATCCATGATTAAATATAAATCCTTGGTGGCCAGGTGCCGCACTTTTACGTCGTTTACCCATCCAATCATATTGATTCGCGTCTGTACTCTTTACTCGTAGCCTTCAAGCGATCCCCTGTATGGGGAGGGGTTATGCACAGCAGAAATATATACATCATGGAAGGCAAATTGTGGCAAGTCTGGGGCAGATAATAAAGGACAAAAGGGTCACAAATAAGGATCAGAGCCTGACCCTATACCTGTCAATCAAACTACAAATAATCTTTTTCCCTTTTCGTCCTCAGTTTCTCTGGATTGGTGTTTACCGCTCAAGCTTTCTGACAAAATCTACAGAGACGGAACCAACAAATGGGTTTTCATTATAATGCATTATGGGATTATTTTTAGTAGCATGGAAAACTTCAAAGCACAACAGTGGCCTGTTTTTCTCTGATTATTCATGAAGGTCTCCTGGAAAGGAGCAGTGAAGGAGGACAGGACTTATTGCCATGACCTGATTTCAGACACAATTTTCATATTTTGGCACAGGCGGATGACGAATCTTAAAGCGCCCGATGGCTTGAAAATCTTGTTTGGTTACTTGCGGTGTAGCCAACCACAGAAAGTACAATGTATTTTATTCCACTATCAATCGGCTATTTTGAGTTCTGAAGATTGAGGACGAAGTTCTTTGCCGCGATTATTAATTCATCACGGCCTCAGTTACAAGCACTCAAGTTTAGCAACTAAATTTAGGTCATACAGAAAGGAAATGTCTTAAAACAAAACGTACAAGAAATCTGAAGCTTCTTTAGAACATCCCGAGGTCATTGCATTATTCAGGAAGGCCTTAAAACTTTAAAACAATCCATTAATCCATTCATTTATTCATTTACGAGACTCAAAAAATGTCAGAAGCAAAATGGTGATGCTGCGACTGAGACTTGAGATACAAATGATCTTTCTCTGTGAATAGTTATCCCAGTGGTCTTCTGATGGACACATTAAAGGGAAGATAGACCCAAACCTCCTCTGGTTTTAGTCTTTCAGACGGAGAAGTTAAGACCCTCGTCGCCAGGGAGAGCGCTGTAAATCTTCGAACGGCTGCAGAATACCCATAATTCAGAGGCAAGTGTTCCATTCATCAAACGGCTCAACTAATAACCTTCCCTGAGAGCATAGCTGGGATTAATCAAGATCCTGCTTCAGGACAGACATCACCCAAGTCCAGCGCTGATGGTTCTGGGTCATCTTTGTGTTTTCTCTTGATTCAATCTGAAAGCACAATCAGGACACAGCCAAGAAGAGGCTTCAGAGTAAATCAAACCTTTTATGGAGCACTTCTGAACCGGAATGATCCTCAGAAGTCTGCTTGGGACACCTCAACCTTAATATCCCCAGAAACACGAGTAAATGAGAGGAGAGCCAAGGCCCAGCAATTCAATTCCCCTCAAAGATGAGGCCTATTTCCTCAAAGACCATTTTCAAGGCCTCAGAAGAAGAACATGAAAAACTACTGAGCTTCTCTGCTGTCTAGAGGCCTAATAAAGAAAACAGAAACGGATAAATATCACTGTTTTCCATGTGCAAGACGAGCTACAATATCACAGAGTGATCTAAACACATCAGTACATGATTGCACACACACACTGTTGTGGTCCGAGCTTTAATTAAAGCGACTGCTTTACAGGGATATCTGACGTTTGTTTTCTGTACCTGACGGAAGAAAATCAGAAACAATTTAGAAAACTGTTCATGATACCCAGTGTTAATGAAGGCTTCTGAAATCAACATGTCATGAAGAATTTGATTATGAATCATTCCCAATCGGACCAGCAACACGTCTTAAAGGAAGTAAATGGGGTCAATTTTGATTTCATATTAATTTCAATGTTACTGCAAACCTCCATCACTCCTTCTGTCTTGCAGACACTGCATTCACCCGTTTGTCTTAGAATGAACTAATAAAATGAGCAAAACTCAGAAACCAAACAATCAAGAGACGAGGTTTTGCACTAATTAACCTCGAGAGATTATTTTATTTTTAGCAATGTTCTTCATCAGTAGGTGTGCATTATAAGTGAGAGCTTCAGTATTTATAGCATTTTTATGTGAGATGAGTAACGGCCAAACCTCTCTTAACAGCCACACACACACATTTCCAGCAGTGCATTATGGGAACTACACTGAGATGGGATCCCACATCATCAGACAAACCTGTCTGAACTGGCAGGCACATCAATCTCCCAGCGCACGCATGTCATTGTTTAAATTGGGTTATTTAAATTCATTAAAGACTGCAACGGCATGAACTGCCAACATCATTAGACTTGCAGATGACGTTTCTGCGGCGGTGGTCCTAATGGCCACAGGTTTCACTTTAACTCTTAAAGTATTCTGCTCACACTGCTCGGCTGAATGACAGATGAGGACTTGAGGAGGATATGAGAATAATATTTAAGGAGAATTAGTTTGGCATGAGCCCATTGGTCGGCTGCTGCTGACATGTCTTTCCAAACTAACTCGGTCCTTAATTAAGTCCAAGCAAACAGTTATCAACATTAAACGTGAATCAGTGTGTGTGCTCTGAACACATTACACAGAGCTGCAGTGTTTAACTTTGGCTAATGTAAAATGAAACATGTTCACTAAAAATCTTAGAACAGCAATCAATTTCAGACCCAATCATTCATTTTTCTCCTTCATCATCCGCTGTCTGAGACCATACATGATAATGAAATACAGCATAATATATAAAAAATAATTATAAATTTAAAAAGTGTGACTTTTTTTCTTTAACAGGTATTTGATTTCGACATGATCTGACAGGAAAAACAGTGCTAAATGCTAATAATACAATGTAACTAATAAATTCTGCATGTTGTTGACATCAAAGATTCAACTCCATCAAATTCAACCGAAAAGCTCAGTGGATGTGTTTCACCTGTTGGGGAGATATTACACATGAAGGTGAATAATGTAAATATACATCACTATTTCTATGAAATATGAGAGGAACCTGTTAATATATAAGTTTAGACATTATTTAGGTTAAATAATTTGAATATAAATTAAGATCTGTTTAATGAACCTGCTTTCTGTCCCTCTGTTGACAGCTACAACACTTAAAAAAAGCCCAAAAAACGGTCCTGAAGACATCATTAAAGTAATCCATGTGACTGCACTGAGAGTGACGTGAGTGCTATGTTTAAGCAAAAAACATAATTTACCACTATAAAAAATATTAATATCCAATGTGTGTTTACACCACGTTTACTCTCGTGTCAACACAACACACGTGGCTGCTTCGGTGTTCTCGTGAACGGCGCACACAGTCGAGTTGTGTTGACCGCGAGACAGAAGTGAGTCCAGAACTGCATACTTTCCCAGTAGCTGAAAAACAGTGTGTGACAAAAGAAGTATATCCGAATTCACAGTATACAGAGGCAAAAATTACTTCTTACTGTGTGTGAGAAGTGTGCAGACGACGGACACTTTACATCTCGTGAGAGGATTCACCGACACACCTGACGAGGGTTGGTCACATGACAACAGTACGTCCAGATTACATGCATCCAGAACATACTTTTATAGCAGTCAGGAAGTAATTACTTATTTCAAAATAAGTTCCTCAAGAGAATATTCGGACGCAGACATGGTCGTATTACTGGCAGAATCTGCGGCTCCACGAGAAAAAAGCGTGAAAGATAACTTGGATCACGTGTGCATTGATAACCAATCACATTACAGCTTTGACGTCATTGGATGTACAACCATAGACGTGTACAGACAGAAGCGCCGCGAAACGCAATTCAACGTCTATTTCGCTTATAATAAAACAGCATTCAGTGATCAATCCAAAACATGAACAAAACTACACTGTGTTGGGTTATTTATGAAAAAAACAAAAACAAGTATTTAGTATGAAATCACTTTAAATCATAATTAACTCCTGCCTTTATGAATGTGCACAAAAATAAAAGAAGTGAATATTCCTTTGGTATGTTTACATCAGTTTACTCAGTCAGGAGAGTAAATATCTGCTCAGTTGTTCTGTACTAAAAATCCAGTACTGTCCTGACCTGTGCTGTTCAGAGAACTTGTGCTGCATGTTTCAGTGGATGTAGACGCTGGTAAAGAGGACAATACTCCGCTGACAGAAATAGCTCTGAACCTCCAGTGAAGACACGCATGGGACGGGTCACAGGAGATCGCAGAACAAGTCTGGAGACGTGTGTTAGTCATCACACGACCCGACACAGACAGAAACACCACCCGGCAAAGGGAGATGGAGATTTCACTACTGGTTCATTTATATGGCATTATTTATTCCACATGATTTTGGTTTTATGGGTGTTTGATGGGAACAATTCCAGTTCTATCAGAAAGACTCGGGAGAATAATGCCGTTACCAGTAAACATTTATTAACCGCTCACCAAGCATAATATGATATGATATGATATGAAGGTGAATGGAAGCGTCAGCATCTGCAAACTCAAACGTGTGTAAGTTTCGACCTTTTATTCTGACGAGTATTAAGAGCAGGACTGGATGAAGTGAAGGTAAACAGTGACGTAATGATGAGTCTTCCCAGCAGAACTTACACAAAAGCTGCACTCCAGATAAATATCCAGCTCTCACACACACACACACACACACACACACAGAGGACCTAAGATTACAGAACCGCTTTGACCAGGACACACACACACACACAGACATGCAACACAAGTCTGCTTGGAGTGAACACAATTGATTTTTCCCAGAACCCCTGAGGACACTAATGGACACACCGATCTGACATGAGCAAAATGCCATGAACACCACATTTACTAGAAGCCAACAATGCAACAAACAGCTCAAGTTCAGTCTAGTTTTGACTTTAATTTGTTAGATGATGCATTTGTGCTTGAATAGCTCTCTCTTTCTCTGTGTGTGCATGTAAAAGGATCATATGGGCCGTCTACACGACATCATTTTAAACAAAAAATTAAAACTTTTTGGCAATTAATTTACACAACAACAGAGTCGCAGGGCCTGAGTAGCGCAAACTTTTGGTTTTAAAGTGCAAGTTTTTGAACATGATACCGTTATCGTTCGTGCACAGAATTTGCAGAATTAGTGAAAAGGAAATTCCTCAGGAAAACTTACTCTTTTGAATGGTGTATATTGTTTTGTCTTTGGGATGTTGACTTATTTGACATGATTAATTGCTATCAAACTCTATGTAGTCTACCTCATCACATGAATATTACACCAGGTCGAGGTTGACATGAGTACTCACGGCATGAGGAATGATTTGTGATGTAAGTAATGGAAAAGAGCGAGAGGTACTAGAGCTGAATCCTGTCAGCCTGTAACGCGACCCTCACACACACACACACACACACACACACACACACACACACACACACACACACACACACACACACACACACACACACACACACACACACACACACACACACACACACACACACACACACACACACACACACACACACACACACACACACACACACACACACACACACACACACACACACACACACACACACACACACACACACACACACACACACACACACATTCTTGTTGTTCTGGCTGCAGCGCAGCAGAAGTCACCTTGAAGCTGGCGTCGCTGCACTGTGACACTCGTGATTATCTACAACTACAGAAGAGAGAATAAAGATGTTATAGTGTCAGTCAACTACAGTTGTGTTGATCATTCCATAAGAATCCTGATCAATAGGTGCAATTACAGTGTGTGATATCCGGCATGTGTGTGTGCCTCAGAGAGCCCTGCATTTTTAATGTTTTGTGAGTGTGTGAGGGTGGATATTGACTCGAGTGTGTTGAATTGACTGACTTAGAGGAGCCATCCTGAAGGACACACCATAAAGCAGATGCGTACAGCAAAAATGCAGCGATTCGGTGTGATACACACACACACACACACACACACACACACACACACACACACACACACACACACACACACAGCTGGTGTGAGGTATTGCTACAAAAACACCAGCACAAGCACACAAACCAATCACACAGAGATGGAGATCCAGTATTTCTGAGTATTACTGCTGTTCCTATTCACGAGTTCTGAGGTCGGTAATGATGATTTTCTTCTCTTTTTAAATAAGTGTGTAGTTCAAACTCTAGAGGACGGAGACTGACAGATCCTTCACATCTGCAGACGATCACATCATTACCGCTCGGCACAAGCTGATTGGCTCTGCTGGTCTGCTTGCTCAGCATTATTATAAGTCTGGTTCAGTGTTTGCTGTAAACTACATCCTCTGTCCTCAGCGTTCCCAAACCTCCTCTTCCCCGGCACCAAGATATGCGAGAGGATTTATGGATGTGTATTTAAGCAGCATATCTTACATGCTCACAATCAGTAAATGGTGCGTGTCTGTTATCAGTAGCAACAAGTCCATACATAGCAGATCTAACACACAAGAACAAATGCAATAACATTTTTGTTAAAAGATTTGTTCATTTTGATGAACGAGTTTGAACAGGAGAGTCACGAACGCGCATCACAGAACAGAGCTAGGCGAGCATTTGAGCTTATAAAACGTAAACTTTTTAACTTATTTATGTAATGAGCGATCGTTTCACTTGATAAGACCCTTATTCATCATCTCTGTAATAGTTTAAAGTCCTTTGAAGCTGCACTGAAACTGTCTTTTGGACCTTGAACCGTTTGGTCCCCATTGAAGTCCATTATATGGAGAAAATCCTGGAATGTTTTCATCAAAAACCTTAAATTTCTTTTCGACTGAAGAAAGAAAGACATGGACATCTTGGATGAGATGGGCGTGAGTAAATTATCAGCAAAAGTTTTTTTTAAAAGTGAACTACTCCTTTAAGTCCAGGGATGAATCCCACTTGAATTCCATGTGTGTATTGAATGAACAGGAACAAGAGTGTGTGAGGGCCTAAGAATCCTCCACAGGCCGATGCAGCTTCCAAGCACACACACACACACACACACACACACACACACACACAAATACAGGCTCCATGCCCACCAGCGCTGGCACACGGGCGCTCTGCAGTCCCACTCACCCACGCTCCTAAACCTTCTGCCGGATCATCCACCGAGCGATGACACCGAGAGCTGGAAGCTCCATTAAAGCACTGGAACTCTCAAAGCAATCTGGAGTCAGCGAGACACAAGATCGGTTATTGATCAGGCCGTGTCGCACCGGCCCAGACGCCACACAGACGCTTTAACTATTAACAAGAGCCTTTAACACTGCAGTGCCTTTATCGCCACGGAATGGAGAATTTGTTTGACAAAAAAAATCATAGGAAAGAAAAGATTAAAATAGGTCACAGGTGATAAAATATTGAATCCTGAACTATGAGATGTTAAAGCGAGCGGGAGTGACAGAAGACAACAGCAGTCGTCATGGTGACAAGGAGACGAGGGGATGCTGAGCTCAGGGATACAGTTCAGGAGAGCTGGAGGTGAACCGCGCGGTCCATCACAAACACATCTCAGAGCGGACAAAAACAACACCAGCA
The DNA here is from genome assembly GCA_030378365.1 of Hybognathus amarus. Classification (NCBI taxonomy): domain Eukaryota; kingdom Metazoa; phylum Chordata; class Actinopteri; order Cypriniformes; family Leuciscidae; genus Hybognathus; species Hybognathus amarus. The sequence continues at coordinate 3,222 of JAQIUQ010006790.1, read as the reverse complement.
GACAAGAACACACACTCCGTACAAATCATTATGGAGGACATCTTTAAATTGCAGTAATATTTTTGAAATATGACTATTTTTATCAAATAAATGTAGACTCGGTCAGCCGTTCGAGACTATCAAAAACATTTTAAAAGTCTGCCTGTAGTGAAAATCAGAGCTTTTAATGTTGTTTATAGGTCCACGTGTGTTTGTAGTATACTATAAGACACAATTCATAGTCGAACACCATTGCAGTCTTTTGTCGTTAAAACAGCAGTTTGAACACGTCACAAACGACCTTGTAACCAATCGTGTGATCACTCAGCGAGTGGATTCCTCATGAGATGCAGCGGTGAGTGGAGGCGGGCTCATTTGTCATGTTAGTGAGGGAAGGGTGTAGAGCGGGATGGGGAACGTCGGTCCTGCAGAGTTCAGCTGTAGATCGTTGCAGAGTGTCGTGCTGTGATTGTTCAGGTGTGTGTGTGATTGTTCAGGTGTGTGTGTGATTGTTCAGGTGTGTGTGTGATTGTTTAGGTGTGTGTGTGTGATTGTTCAGATGTGTGTGTGATTGTTCAGGTGTGTGTGTGTGATTGTTCAGGTGTGTGTGTGTGATTGTTCAGGTGTGTGTGTGTGATTGTTCAGGTGTGTGTGTGTGATTGTTCAGGTGTGTGTGTGTGATTGTTCAGGTGTGTGTGTGTGATTGTTCAGGTGTGTAGTTGTTCAGGTGTGTGTGTGATTGTTCAGGTGTGTGTGTGATTGTTCAGGTGTGTGTGTGATTGCTAGGTGTGTGTGTAATTGTCAGGTGTGTGTGTGATTGTTCAGGTGTGTGTGTGATTGTTCAGGTGTGTGTGTGTGATTCAAGCTGAGACTGAACTCTGCAGGACAGCGGCCCCACTCCTGCTGTACACCCTTTGTTCACAATCAGCAAAGGGTGTGTGTGTCTGTTATCAGTAGCAAGTAAATAATAGCAGCTCTAACACACCAAGAACCATTTTCAATTACATGCCAAAACTATTTAGAGGATGATCATGGCAGATATGGGAAGATAGGGCTGATTCGAGCTCCATGCTGCACCAAATGTAAAAAGACCAGCCAAACTACTCAGAAAAAATTCAAGATTTTCTTATCTCCTGACCACTAAGTGGCGACTGCGCTGAAACTGTGCAGGTCCCCTCAGGTTGTGATGACACACACCAAGTTAGATCAGAGTGCGCTAAAGTGTTGGCGAAATTAATTCCTGTGTCGGATCTGGAGATTTGTTTGCATTCCTTTGCTCTGCATTCAGAAGAACGGTTTTCGCTAATCAACTTAAATTCCAGTATTTGTGTTTGGACATACTCTGAAGATCCCCGTAATACACAGCCGTTAGAGGAGGAGTTCGGAAAATTCGGTTTTCCTGAAAATTCTAAACAGTGGAAAAATGTTCATGACAGGAAATGATGTCATAGATCAAGTGCTGGAAACCGCTCTTGATTTATTCGGTTCTGTGGGGCCGACTCAGAGGGGCCAGAAGGAGAAAGACTAGTACCGATCTTAGGCATTTGAAAAGTCATATATATAAGTACCATTTTAATTAAACACCTCTACTATTATGTATAATTTTCTATATATTTAAAGCACTATCACTGTATTAATGGAAGTGACATTTCATCAGTTATTTGATTCATTCTGGGTCTGAAAAGTCCTTGAGAAATTCAGACCCTGCTCTTAGTTCACGTTAACTAACCGAACAATGACATCAAGTCCTTTTAGAGGAACAGCAAGGTATTACATTTTGATGAGATATTACAAGGACATTTAATTATGTGAACTGATAAAATAGTAAAATACAGAGGCATGTATAATAAGGTAGATCAGGTCAGTTTCAGACTTTCAGTGTCAGAGTCAGATACCAGTGAACAGGAGCGAGTCTCTCCTGCAGTGGTTTCTCTTCATCTGAATACAGATATGCACACCACAAAGATTAACACTAAATATGAAAACACTCTCACTGCTGCAGTTTCTATCATCCAAGGCATGTGGATATTGAATTTTCATTCGATTTGCCGCAAGACAGAAAATACTGCGACCGCCTTTTCCCATTTATGGCAGACCGAAGAGAGGCTCCTCGACCTGGAATCCTCTTATAACTGCTTTTTAGATTTGTATGGCTCTTGTAACGACTGCCATTAGCCGAGGCGCACTGGCCTCCAGTAAACACACTGACCCCAGCTGGACTGGGCCATCTGGGAGATGAATGTCAGCGCTAACAATCCGTCCCGCAGGAGCGCTGAGCCGCAGCAGTGTCCGAGCGAGAAGTCAGAAACACCACTAATGTGTCTAATCCACTGACAGGACCTGCTCTTCCTGTTTCCTGTCCTGCAGACGCTGCCGACTGACATCCGGACTCGGCCCGCTCTACATTATTTAAAACCCGTTCCCTTCTCTGACATGTGTGCAACGCATTCCTCACAGCGGCTTTGTTCTAAAACGTTGAACTGAGATGAGCGTTTGTGTCCTGACGCCGGTGTCCTGCAGCCCGTCAATATCCAGTCCATAACGTCACTTACAGGATCAGGCAATCACATGATCAGAAAATCACGTGCCAGCATCTTTCCTCATGTCTCTCTATGTGTGTGTGTGTGTGTGTGTGTGCATTACTGTATGTGCATTCTCTGCCTGAACTTTCATCCACTGCTCTCCGCCTCGAAATCGATGGGATGTAATTTTTCAGAAGCTCTAAAGAGGTTGAGAGTAAATCGTGTGTGTGGATTGGGGTGTCTTAAATGAACTGCATATTTACTATAAAAATATATATTTTTCTTTTCCAGTAAATTAAACAAATAATCACACAAACACACATATATATACATACATAAACACATATATACATATACACATACACAGAGTATATACAGATAGATAGATAGTGTTTTTTTTAAACTAAAAGATCAGTCTATTTAAAATCAAGCTCTTACTGACCGTCTCTCTGACGGGCATGACATAGGGATCGGGACTAGGCGGCAGGATTCAGGATTTTTGGATAAACCTGTCGATGTGTCGGCTAGATGAGATGTTTTATTCCTCCAATTCCCGGCCCAACACACGGGACAGCACAGGGCTTCTAATAGAAGAAGAAAACGACATAAAGAGCCTGTCAGGCCACCGTAGATGTCTGAACAAGATCACAATGACTTAATTCTCTAAATGTCCCGTATCTTCATCGGATCCAACGACACGTGTGCAGAACATGGATCATCC
>JAQIUQ010006789.1:0-15021 GCA_030378365.1 Hybognathus amarus | reverse complement strand
ACTTCACGCTGACGAGTTTCGTCGAATTTGGATCAGAGCTCTAGGAGGAGTATTTAAAAGTTCATTGCGTGTGTTTTACAAAAAAACCTCAATAGCCGACTTCTGTTGGGCTGGGGTAAAAAGCAAGAACGCGAGGTATAGATGAAATTCTGCTATCGACATGTGTACTCGAGTTTCATATTATTACATGCAAGTGTGTTTGAGTTATGGACCAGGTGTTCGGACCCCATTCCAGGGGCGCGTCACGAGCCGCCCTGCCACGCCCGGGTACCAGCTTCAGCCCGGCTCTGATGGCCGCGGTTCTGACCCGTGTGCAAAGTTTCAAGAGTTTTCGAGCATGTTAAGGGCCCCAAAAGTGCCCGAATAGTCGCTAGAAAAAAAAGAAAATAAATAAAAAAAAATAAAATAAAAATAAAAAATAATATATATAATTATAAATAAGCTGCGAGAGCGACGCGGGCCAAGCCGGTGGCACTCAATCCCGGTGCCTAAAGGCACCGGGATGGCGGTACCGTCGGCTTTGGCCCTCCATCGCTGCTCGCAGCTATATTTATATATATATATATATATATATATATATATATATATATATATATATATATATATAAAGCCGGTGGCACCGCCACCTTGGTGCCTTTAGGGTCATTCCTGTACGACGTGCAAAAACGTAACCCCTGCTTTGGAATACATACTAGTATGTATTCCACAATTGGAATACATACTAACATACTAGTCAGAACTGAATAGTTGATATCTGAATGACAGATCACCATAGAAGTCACTGGAAAAAATGTGACTAGTAACAAAGAATAGTTACTAGTCACCATTGAAATAAGTACTAGTGTCTAATGAATAAGTACTAGTATCTATTTAATAGGTACTAGCATCTAATGAATAAGTACTAGTAACTAATTAATAAGCATTGGTATGTAATGAATAAGGACTAGCATCTAATGAATAAGTACTAGTATCTAATAAATAAGGACTAGTGTCTAATGAATAAGTACTAGTATCTTTAAAAGGTACTAGTACCTAAAGAATAAACACTAGTATCTAAAGAAAAGGCACTAGTATCTAAAGAATAAGCACTAGTAGCTAATGAATAAGTACTAGTACTTAATGGAATAGATACTAGTATCTAAAAATAAGTACTAGTAGCATGAAAATAGAGACTAGTAGGTTAAAATGATTAAATGTTAAAACGGCTTGCCATACTCTATCTGTCGTTTCGACTAGTCACAATTACGTTACAGATATCTTAAATGATAATACAAACTATCCAAAATGTAATTACGACTAGAAAGACGTTGTTGATATCTACAATGTTAATTACGAATAGTCAAACTTAGCTTTTAAATGTTAAAAGGGCTTGCCATACAGAAGTGTAGGCTCAGAGAGACACTCAACATTTTCAAACCAAAATATCTGACTTTCTGTGGGTCCTAGCTCATGAGTGTAAATTAGAAAGTTGTCCGGCTTGAGGAGACATATGAATATATGAAACGATGAGATCAACATGTGTACTGAGTTTCATATTATTACATGCAAGCGTGTTTGATTTATGGACCAAGTTTTTGGACCCCGTTCCAGGGGGCGCTGCTCAGCCCCCTTGCCACACCCGGGTACCATCTTCCCGGCTCTGATGGCTGTGGGATCTGACCTGTGTGCAAAGTTTCAAGAGTTTTCAAACCCATTAAGGGCCCCAAAAGCCGCTAAGAGACTCAAAATCATCAAAAAAAGGAATGTTAAAGTTTGATGCGTTGCTATGGCAACATTATCTTAGATATTGAATAATGCTTTCACAGCTCTTCATCTGGCGTGTGTTTACATTATACAGATGAAGTTCGAAGCAAATCGGGTAAAAGTAAGAGTGTGATTTCAAAGCATTTTGCAAGTGAAACACTTTCTGCTGCCAGTTGGTGGCGCTATATATTTGACTCACAATAGTCACATCCATGTGATCGGCCTCTTACAACGAACACACTGCTGAAGTTTCATCAAGATCAGTTAATGTATGCAGAAGTTTTAACACACTTCCTTTTTGATTTATGGACCAAGTTAATTTAATTAATACACTAATTATATAAAACTATTGTCAATGCACTACAATTAAACAGGTTATATGTCTTTACTTATAAAAAAATAAAAACAAAAACTTATTTAAAAAATACCAGGCTTAAGAAAATGTATTTACTTTAGCAGGCCAGACACACAGTGAAATTATTAAGCCCCCTCCCCCTACACACACACACAGAGACTGTGTGTCAAAAGACTCAATCACACACACACACAGACTGTGTGACAGGCCTAGGCTCAGAAAGAGCATGATCATATTCAAACTACAATATCTGACTTTCTGTGGGTTTGAGCTTATTATTGTTAATTAGAAAGTTGTTTGGCTTGAATAGAACAATATACACGGCAAGTTTTGTAACTGTCAGTAAAACTAACCAAGTTATAACACACTTTATGTGTCCTTTTTTAGTCAAAAAAATCCGCCACGGCCAAACCGTTCGAGATATCAAAAATCCGTCCGGAATATAGCATCCTCAATGTCTTGACTTCATGCACACTGAGTTTGGTGGTGATTGGTAACAGCATGGGTTGTAATTTGATGTTTTTCTAGGACAATTATTTAAAAAAAAAAAACATAATTCCCGTACTTCCGTTCGAACTGTCGTAAAACTTAGAGCACGAAAGTTGTTTGGCCTGATGTGATCTATGAGTGTACCGAGTTTCATATTAATCCATGCACGTGTGTTTGATTTATGGACAAATGTTCGAATCCCTAAAAAGAATGCATCCTAAAAGAATGGTAAAGTTTGAATGCGTCGCCACGGCAACAGTTTCAAAGATATCAAGAATCCATTCATAGGTCTTCATCTGCCGTGTATGTACATTATACAGATGAAGTTTGAAGCAAATCGGGTAAAAATAAGAGGGTGATTTCAAAGCATTTTGAAAGTGACACACTTCCTGCTGCCAGTTGGTGGCGCTATAACTTTGACTCACAATAGTCACATCCATGTGATCGTCCTCTTACAGCGAACGCACTGCTGAAGTTTCATCCAGATCAGTTAATGTATGCTGAAGTTATGACACACTTCCTGTTTCACGTTTCTCGCCATAGTTTCGTTTCCCTCGCCACGGCCAAACCGTTCGAGATATCAAAAATCCCCACACAAACTTTCATCCTCAATGTCTTGACTTCTAGCTGACCGAGTTTCGTCGAATTTGGATCAGAGCTCTAGGAGGAGTATTTAAAAGTTCATTGCGTGTGTTTTACAAAAAAACCTCAATAGCCGACTTCCTGTTGGGCTGGGGTAAAAAGCAAGAACGCGAGGTATAGATGAAATTCTGCTATCGACATGTGTACCGAGTTTCATATTATTACATGCAAGTGTGTTTGAGTTATGGACCAGGTGTTCGGACCCCATTCCAGGGGGCGCTGACGAGCCGCCCTGCCACGCCCGGGTACCAGCTTCAGCCCGGCTCTGATGGCCGCGGGTTCTGACCCGTGTGCAAAGTTTCAAGAGTTTTCGAGCATGTTAAGGGCCCCAAAAGTGCCCGAATAGTCGCTAGAAAAAAGAAAAAAAAAAAAAAAAAAAAAAATAATCGGAAGGAAATATAGGGCCCTCGCCCTTTCAGGGCTTGGGCCCTAATAATCGGAAGGAAACAATAGGGCTCTTGCGCCCTTTCAGGGCTTGGGCCCTAAAAAATAATCGGAAGGAAAACAGGAGGGGCTCTGCGCCCTTTCAGGGCTTGGGCCCTAGTAAATAATCGGAAGGAAAAAACAATAAGGGGTCTTGCGCCCTTTCAGGGCTTGGGCCCTAATAAACCTCATGAATTATTCATGGGAACACCAGTATCAGAAAAGTTAGTAATTTTACTTAATTTTATAATTTTGATATTAAATTATTGATAAATTAAATTTATTATATTTGATAGTAGTATTTTAGGCCCTTTCTTTTGATGAGATCTCTCTTTTTGAGCCTTATATATTTCTGCCAGCAGTAAATTAATTTGATATTTATTGTCTGCCTTCAGGAGTGTAATATAGTAAATGTCTGCTTATGTGCGTTTCTGCACATATATGTGTGCATCTATTATAAAGATATCTTAATCACACCGATACATTGACTTGATGGATCAATCAATAATTGTATAATATATAATATTGTAAAATCCATTATTACCTGTTACATGGAAGCATACGAGTACTGGTACAGTTTAAAACAATGAATGAAAGCTTACAACTCGCGTATTTTCATCACACAATAACATATATTACTAAAACAATTTAAAGTTTTGACAATATTCCAACCTAAGATTTTGAAAATATAATTGTTTCTGATACCAAAAAATAAAAAGAATTTTTTATTGACCTTCTGAATTGTAATGATACAGTGGCGTATTGCACATTCACTCCAAGAAAAAAAAAAAAATCTACTGTTTTTTCTGAATGTTCAACGAGTTAATTTTTCACTGAGAGTTTCTTTTCTGCTCTGTTCTTCCTGACTCAAGTTCGAAGTTAATTTTTCATGGAGAATTTTTTTTTTTGCTCTGTTCTTCTGGTTAAATGACGAGTTAATATTTCACTGAGAATTTTTCTTGCTCCTGTTTTTCCTGACTGAACGAGTTAATTTTTCATGGACCTTTCTTCGCTTGTTTTTTTCTGAATTATGAGTTACTTTTTCACTGGACCTTTCTTTTTTGCTCTGTTTTCCTAATGAACTAGTTTTTTCTTATGAAAAAAAAAAAAAAAATTAAAGTCGTTAATTCAGAAAAACAGAGCAAAAACTTTTTTTCTCACTGAAAAATTAACGTTAATTCAGAAAAACAGAGCAAAAAAAACTCCTCACTGAAAAATTAACTTGTTAATTCAGAAAAACAGAGCAAAACATTTTTCTCAAGAAAAATTAACTCTAATTCAGAAAAACAGAGCAGATTTTTTTTCTTCAAAGTGAGAATGCAACACCGCCACCGTATAATGATTCTTCTATGGAATTCCGCCAAATTTTGGGGCTCTCATACATAAAATTGGTGATTTTTGTACCTTAAGCTACCCAATAAGAATTGCTATCATGGATTTTTGTGGTCCAGGGACATCCCTCTGTCGAATTAAAAAAAAAAAAAGAGTAGAATTGGTGCCCTCTTATGATACTAATTTATGAAATTTGGGGGAAATTTATGAAATTTCTGCCTCACGGACTTATACGGTTTACTGATGACAACTGACTTGGGTCATTTGACCAATCGCCGCAGATTCAGTCACGTCCTCAAACGAGGTGTTTGGGAAAATGAATCGAAACGAATCATTTGGAAATCGTTGAGCAAATCAGCTATAAATAAATGCATATTATAAGACAAAGTCTTTTCTATCCTTGCATGCACAGTAAACTGTTTTTGGGAACTCCCAAAGCAAAAAAAAAACATTTTAAATGCTATTATAGGGGCTCTTTAAAATAATATTATTTTTAATGTATGCACTAAACAGCGATGCAAAGTTCTAAATCCTACTAAAATGCCACACAACTCAATTTTTGGTGGACTGATTCAACAGACAACAAATGAATTGAACTTTCCAAAGCTTTTGGCCTTTTAATGTTTTTTTTTTTTCTTGATTTAAATGCATTTTGTGCTTATGAACGACTGAACTGACAGCTCTGAACCAATGAAAGGATTTTGAAGGCCGTACCGATACAAATATTTTTTCCGTGTTCTCAAAATCCAGATGCCGATATATATTCGGTCCGATATTTAATTTTTTTTATTTATTTTTTTCCGAAACGCGCTAACAAAACATTAACATATTTCCCTAACGGTTAGTGATTTGTAGTTTTTAACTGGAAATTTAACTGAAAAAAGAGTTTTAACTAAAATATTAGGATTCATGCATTTTAAAAAGAAACTTGTTTCTTAACAGACTGATGATAGTGGCATTAGCTAGCTTTGTGATTAGCTAGTCTATAATGAGCCATAATTTAGCAATGAATGGCGTCATACTGCAAAGTGTAAAACATACATTTTCAATATAACAGGCCAAGGAGAGATGATTAGTCTTGGCGCTATTAAAGAAATACTTCAGTCACTATGTCAAAAGTTAAAAGGACAGTCAGTCAACTACACTGTAACAACGTAACATAGTTATTACTAACTTATTCTGCGACTAATGGGGATGTTCTTTTAATTGTTATTCAAGCAATGTATGTCTCGTGACCGACTCAACGAGTGTTGCCAACAGGAACGGTGTAGAGTGCCCTCTGGTGGACAAACTATACGACTCCAACACTCATGACATGGTTCAAGCGTGTTTCGTCCGTTTTTATTTTTTTTATTTTGAAATATTCATTTATCGGCCATTATAACTGCCGATACCGATAATTTGGAAAATGTCTAATATCGGCCGATAATATCGCATGCCCATATATCGGCTTGGCTCTACTATGTACATAGCTGGGCAACAGCACAGACTTTAATATTATTTACTGGTCAATATGTTAAAACCAGTGCATCTTCACAATATTGATTAGCTTCATTTTTTTTTTTTTTTTTTTTTTTTCAGTATCTTGTTAAATATTTTGTAAGTGTTTAATGTATTGCCCATTTCCCCAGCCCCAGCTCCGCCATAAGGGCTGCAATCATTTAGTCCGGAGGCAGCTGACCACTCAATCATCTTTAAACTGTGCACAAGAACTGCAAAGTCTCAGCAAGTAGCTTAATTCTCCTTTAAATGTGTTTTGGTCTCTATGGCAGCAGATTTTTAGAAAACACTATACAAAAAGAAAGGCGATTAGCAAGATAATTTGTGTTATATACATTATGGGTTTAAAGAAAAAGGCACAAAACACTTCCAGTTTAACAGTAAATTAGTTAAATGTATAGAACAACTAGGCTGACACACATTCTGAGAACTTGCGGAGTAGTGTTTCCGGTCTGAAAGCAGATGTGATCTCAGCATGAGGGAATGTGTGTTTTGAAGTGCTATTAGGATGTTGTGTATTGAAGGGGTGTGTGTGCTTGTCCAGCTGTTACTGATGCTCCCTTTGCCCCTCAGTTTAGACAACAGCATCTCCATTCTTGCGGCACTCCTGAAACAGAAGAGGTTGTGCGTTTTATGAATCTGTTTCCTCAATCCAGAATATCAATAGATTGATTAATGTCTACACCCTATATGGGGGATGGGGGTATTTTATATAAAATATATATATTTTTTGTGAGTATTCACCTCTTTAAAGTCTTTGACGGTTTTAAAGTAGAGTTCTCTGTTTATCCAGCAGCTCCAGATATTCATCATTCAGCTGATCTCTGCGCATCTTGTTCTCCTGTCTTTTCTTTTCCATCTTTAAGTGCGTAAATACACATGTTAGAAAAACCACAAATAGAGAGGAATTAAACCAATTTACATGCCAAATGGAAATAAATGAGCAGGAGATGCAGGTTTTGTACCTTTATGCGGCTCTGTTTGATTCCTTCCACAATTTGCTCCATCTGTTTGGAGAAACTGTTCTTTACTTCCTGATGAAGCCATGGCCCTAAAACATATACATACACTTTACCCACATGTACCTGTGCCTTCAGGAAGTACACGAGATTAATTTGTAAAGACTCTTGCCGTAATATTGAGAAATTCCTACTGAGCTTTATTTGATACTCACTGCTGGAAATGATCATGTATGGAGTTCAGCAGATTAACCTGTAAAAGAGAAAGAGACAGTCCTCTTGACCTGCACATCCCTTCTATAGGGCCCTACTGATTTCTGCCGACCATGGAATTCGGAATTGGCAAATTAGAACGCAGAATCTAGTGTTAACGCCGAAAACTTTAACTTTAAAAGCATACTCTTTTTACGACTAAAATAACAGTCAAGATTATAAAATTAATTCCTAAAAATTAAAATGGAAAAAACGGAATTCGGGGAAAAATAAAACGGATTTCATAGGGCCCTACTTTTAAACACTTCTGATTCCATTCATAAATACAAGAAAACGCATTCCCAACAGCACAGCGAAACAAAGCAGATACCTCCTTCTCCAGATAAACCTTCTTGTCATCCAGGGTGTTGGAGAGCGTGAAGAACTGTTTTGTCTCTTCGTGCGTCTGCAGAAACTGAAAATATCAAATTAACCATTAAAGAGTGGTTAATAAAGCTGTAAGCCCAATTACAAATGGGTTTTGACTCCGGCCCATCCGATCAGATCTATTAGTAGCGAGATCTTTCTTTTGCATTGTGACGCACATCCAAGTAAAATGGATTAGTGAGAAAAAAAAACATAGATTATTTTTTTTTTTATTACTGTCATGCTGAGTGTGACTTTAAAATACAAACACCTTGGCTGTAGAGCTCAATGAAGCGTTTCTGATACTGGGTCAGTCTCGGCTCTGTTAGGAACCTCGTCGAATCCTTCGCTGCAGGATGGCACTCCCTGCTATTCCCTCTTGCCTGCAGAGGGCAGTAGAGTACACGTGAGTGTGAAGAATTTCTTGCAATTTTCTTAAAAAAAAACATTTAGTTCAACTTGTACCTTAGCCTGGCAAAAATCCAGACAACTTCCGGCAAATTTATTTGCACTGAAAGTCAGTCTGGCAAAGAGCTCATTCATATGGAAGTTGTTTCTGCCACTGAATTAAAAAAAATAAAAAATTCTACAATTGCGAGTTTATATTCACAATTCTTACTTTTATTTCTCATAATTGCGCGATATGAAGTTGCAATTGCGTGTTACAAAGTCAGAATTGCGAGATATAAAGTCAAGAATTGTGAGATATAAAGTCAAATTGCGAATATATAAGTCACAATTCCTGAGAAAAAAAGACAAATGCGACTTTTTATCTTACAATTCGCACTTTTTTCTCTACAATTGCAACTTTACATCTCGCAATTCTGACTTTATAGCACAGAATTGCGAGTTTAATGTCGATATCTCTGACATTTCTCAGAATTGGGAGATAATAAAAACTTATAAACTATAATATAAACTTGCAAATTTTCGCGTTATCAGGCCAATTTAAGGGGGAAAAAGACTAACTTTTTCCCCTCAGAATAGTTTAAATCTCGCAATTCCTGACTCTGACATTTCGGAATTTTGTACTTTATATGATCACTTGCAACTTCACTATTCTATAATTCCGTAATTTTGACAATTTTCTATATTCATATGTACAATTTCTAATTTTATATCACGTAATTTTGACTTTATATCACGCAATTCTGACTTTATATCACGCAATTCTGACTTTATATCACGCAATTCTGACTTTATATCACGTAATTTCTGACTTTATATCACGCAATTTTGACTTTTATATCACGCAATTCTGACTTTATATCATGTAATTTCTGACTTTTATATCACGTAATTTCTGACTTTATATCACGCAATTTTGACTTTATATCATCGCAAATTCTGACTTTATATTCATCAATTTTCTACTTTATATCACGTAATTCCTGATTTTATATCATTGTAATTTTCTGACTTTATATCTCGCAATTTCTGACTTTATATCACGTAATTTTCCTGACTTTATATCACGCAATTTTGACTTTATATTTATTAATTTTGACTTTATATCACGCAATTTCTGACTTTATATTCACGCAATTCTGACTTTATATCACAATTTCTGACTTTATATTTACGTAATTTCTGACTTTATATTACGTAATTTTGACTTTATATTCTCAAATTTTGACTTTATATCACGTAATTCTACTTTATATCTCACAATTTCTGACTTTATATTCTCACAATTTTGACTTTATATTACATAATTCCTGACTTTATATCATGCAATTTTCTGACTTTATATTTTAAATTCTGACTTTATATTCACGTAATTTCTGACTTTATATTCTCGTAATTCTGACTTTATATCTCGTAATTTCTGACTTTATATTATCATAATTTCTGACTTTATATCATGCAATTCTGACTTTATATCACTCATTTGTGACTTTCATAACACGCACTTCTGATTTTATATCTCGTAATTCTGACTTTATATCATTCGAATTCCTGACTTATATATTTCGCAATTTCTGACTCTTATATCACGTAATTTCTGACTTTATATCACGCAATTCTGACTTTATATCATGTAATTCTGACTTTATATCACGTAATTTCTGACTTTATATCTCGCAATTCTGCTACTTTATATTCGTAATTCTGACTTTAATATTTCTAATTCTGACTTTATATCACGCAATTTCTTACTTAATATCTCGCAATTCTGACTCTAATATCTCAATTCTGACTTTATATCACGCAATTCTGATCTTTATATCACTGCAATTCTGACTTTATATCACGCAATTTCTGACTTTATATTATTAAATTTCTGACTTTATATCACGCAATTCTGACTTTATATTACGTAATTCTGACTTTCTATCACGTAATTCTGACTTTCTATCAACGTAACTTTTGACTTTATATTCACGCAATTTTGAATTTTATATTCATGTAATTCTGACTTTATATCACGTAATTTTGAATTCTTATTTCTTATTGACTTCTGAACTTTATATTTACATTGTACTTCTGACTCTTATTTTTATCGACTTCCCTGACTTTATATCACGCAATTCCTGACTTTATTTTGCAATTCTGACTTTATATCACGCAATTTCTGACTTTATATTTCGTTAATTCCTGACTTTATTTCTCGCAATTCCTGACTTTATATCTCACAATTTCTGACTTTATTTTTCGCAATTCTGAATTTTATATCACGCTAATTTTGAACTTTATATCACGCAATTCTGACTTTATATCGCATTAATTCTGAACTTTATTTCTCTGAAATTCTGACTTTATTTCTATAATTCTGACTTTATTTCTCGAATTTCTGTACTTTATATCTCGTAATTCTGACTGATCTATCGCAATTCTGACTCTACGTAATTCTGACTTTAAATCACGCATTTGTGATTTCATAACACTGCACTCTGCGACTTTATATTGTTAAATTCTGACTTTATATTCTCAATTCTGACTTTATATCTCGTAATTTCTGACTTTATATTCTCGGAATTTCTGACTTTATATCTCGAATTCTGACTTTATATCCCGCAATTCTGACTTAAAATTCACGCATTTCTGATTTCATAACACGCAATTGCGACTTTATATCTTGCAATTTCTGACTTTATATTTCGCAAATCTGACTGATCTCACGCAATTCTGATTTCATAACATCGCAATTGCGACTTTATATTGAGCAATTCTGACTTTATATCTCGGAATTCTCGACTTGCTATCTCGCAATTGTGAGAAATAATGTCAGAATGAAAAGTAGCAATTACCTTCCATAAAACAAGCTTCCATACATTGAAGCCCATTTCCAGTCCGTTGAAATCAAGCAACCAATCAGAAACGTTGGGGCGGGCTTTACACGATGACGACAGCGCTGGGATTTTGAAGCAGATTTTGTAGCCTACATTACAAAGATGGACGCCGCCAAAGAACATCACTCACGTCTGTTTTAAGTGATTTGAACGTTTCCTTTTTGTTAAAAACCGACCAAAGAACAACACTCTGGAGATGTTTCTTCGTCCGCTCTGCACACATCATCTTCTTCACCGCTCTGATTGGTTTTAGGTCTATTCATCGACATCCGTCTGGCTACGCCCTCTGGAAATTATTAGTCTATGCACGCTTTTGCCAGACCATAACTCAGTTACAACTGAGAATGGTCTGGTTTTAACCAGACTAACTTGACCTACCATGAGCAGACGAATCTTCTGAAGTTTCTCTCGGTCTGTAGTGTACTGCTGATCAATCAACATATTCATCTCCTCACAAACACACACAGAGGAATGAGTGAAACTTTTTGGCTTTTCATACAATATTTGTGTGTGCTATGTATAAATATATATTGAGACTGTGACCGGAACCTTCTTATCATCTCCTTCATCTTCCAGTATTTCCAGCTTCAACTCTTCAATATTCTGCTGCAGACGGGGTCATTTCCTCCTATATACATCGCATAACCGTTAATGATAGTCATGTCTTTAACATTACTTACTAAAACAGAAACATGTTATTGTAACGTACGCGGCAATGCTGAGCGGAACATTTGCTCTTGATGTTTCAGGTTTTCATTCATAGCCACCAAAGCATCAAAGTTTCTCCAGCAAGCTAAAAGATAAAAACAAACATAATGGTTAAAACCACAGACACTGACACTTTATAAGAATCATGCTTTTTGGCTTTCAACGTTAGCAAATGAAAAGCGTTAAGTGAAAAATATAGTTTCCAAATTCAAAAAAGAATTGAAAAATAATTGATTTCAATACACTTTGGTGGCAGCGCTAATGCTAAGCTATATATCTGAACTATATATCCCACATTTAACATTATTCTGCGAATTTCGCATAAGGGCGAAAGTTTTTCCTACACAAATCTTCGCATTGAATTCAGATTGTCATGTGAAATTGCCGTGTCGACCAACAGAAAGCAGCTTAGATTAAAAGCTGGCTTCTCCCAGAAAGCAATTTTGCATTTAAAAGATATCTAATTGCCGTCCCAAACACAGCCCTGACATCTAGGCTAAGGCAAATTTGGGCTCTGTGAAAAAACAGCTTGTAATCAATCACTGTTGACTTTGCTTACATGATGCACTGATGTCACAAGTTATTTGGCAAAACGGTAAATAGGTTATTTTGGCTAGAAGTGTGTAGGCTTTTCTGAAGAGCGTTTTTTTCTTTTTTTTTTTCCAGCTGACTAAATGTGCTTTGGGTGGACACATTAAGCCCAATTGACACTTCAGCGGCAAACTTACGCGGTAGCTACGTCCGAATGCTTGTGTGTAGCACGCAAATTTAGCAATGCGTCAATTCTACACGGACCGCAAGCGTCTGCAATTGGTCTGTGATAACCTCTCTCGGGTTTCACATGCTCCCTCTGCATGTGTAATTGCACATCAATGCAGACAACGGCGCTAGAATATAAATGAAAACCATTTACAGCGTAGTAGCAGGCTCGGTGTAGGTCCAACGCAGAATTATAAATCAGCCTTAAGTTTAGAGATGAACAGGTGCTCTTGTTTACTTACCCAGAATCTGTCTGAGTACTCCACATCCTCTAGTGAGCTCAGCTCCTTCTCTTAGCTTTTCAGTGTGCACTGTGGCCTAAAAAATACATGAATGAAAGTGGATGACTCAAAGTTCTTCTTCCCAATTGTGACGTTCGAGAAGCTGTATACAAAGAAAATGTAGGTTTTGTCCATCAGGAATTGACCATTGGATCATTTGTGGTTTGCTATTGTTGTGATCTCATGTGAGTGAAAGGTTGGTCTTGCCCTTAAAAAATAATTTGTATTTTATGACTTTCCAAATTTTTGATTTCATGGATACTTTAATGCTCCAAATTATCTGTCAGTAAATATCTGTCTACCTGTCTTACCTCAGCTAGTTGGATTTTAGTATCTCACACGCCACTCTGGCCTCCTGCTGTTTGGATTGCAGCTGGAACAAAACAAGAAACAATTAATGAAGAACAAACAGGAGAGAAATAGACTTATCAGCAATGTAAGGTAAGCGCATTACCTCAACCAGCTCTTTTGTTTTTTGAGTGATTTGTTTGTTGAGTGACGTCAGCTGACGGCGGTGTTGTTGCGCAGGCCCAAATCTCTCGGGTTCGATTCTCTCCACAGAACGCTCCGCCTGTTCAATCACACGTATGTACAGTAAAGCCTGGCATGCATTAAAAGGAATTTGCTAGGCATTAAACACTTGACGCCATTATAAATGGTTAGAGAAACCGGGCAGCATACACCAAACGACTGGCAGAATCTACATATCATCACTGCGTCCAAAGTCAGAAAACAGTAGGTGGATGACCTACAGAGATTTTGAAGAGCGCATTCTATAGACACTTTACTGTCCCATGAGTCCAGAGCATTCATGACTGAAGTGAATCACACAATGATTCACAACTTGATTGAGATGGACCCTGGCTAGTAATTTTGACTGTCAAAACAATCCAGAGCAAAAATCTGTGCAAAGGTCATGTAGTGCATTCCAGCATCAACCCATAAGCGTGGAAAAAAAAGGACTATAGGGGATTATCACTAGGGTTGGGTATCGTTTGAATTTAACGATTCTGATTCCAATCCTTGTTTTTATTTCGGTTCCTAATCATTTTAGTTCCGACTCCTTTTAAGAGGCAGGGTCAAAAAGTTTAGCTAACCTTGCTAACCAACGGTCTTTCTGAAGGAAATACTCCTTCTGTCACAAATACTCCTTTTGTCACAAATGTTGCATTTTGCCGAGATTTTGTTATTTTTAGAAAAGTGAAGCCACACTTTGGACCGCCGACGTAAGCTACTCATGTTCGACTCCGCGCAGTTATGCCAACACTTCCGGTAGACGCTTCTTCGTTGGTGTTGTTTCAGCGGTTTCTTCCGGTCGGCGCACTGTGAATATCGAAACTAGGAATTCGAAATTTTCACCTTTGAGATCATTCTGGGAAAAACTAAAAGTTAGTCCCGTGTTTTAATCGATTCTCAGACTCTCATACCAACCTAATTATCACACTGACACGGTAGTAACTTCCGCATTCAGTGACCTTTGTGCACTGCCACTTCCGTTGAATCACCGATCACTCTGGCGAACTGATGACGGACTACACTAGGTTTATTTATACAGCATCCCTGGTCAATTAAGTCTGATTAACTGAAAGTGACGTGTTGTGTCTCGAAAAGTGATGATTCCGCCAAAAAATTATTGCCGGAAGTGGGAGCGCACCGCTGTCAAAGATGTATCGCCCATTCTCTTTATCGTAACTGCAGTTGCTTTTATGTGGATCCAAACAGACATAACGTGCAAGATAACATCACTCACCCAGTACTTTTGACCTATTCAAATACCTGTAAAGGGCCAATACAACCATTATAATGCATGCATTTCACCTGCCAAAAAGTGATTAAAGCCTCTACTTATTAATTAAAAGGTTATTTCTGCCCTGAAATTAGTCGATTATATTCATGAGGATTAAATCTGACTGATTATA
>JAQIUQ010006788.1:0-26964 GCA_030378365.1 Hybognathus amarus | reverse complement strand
CCTAGTGTAGTCCGTCATCAGTTCGCCAGAGTGATTGGTGATTCAACGGAAGTGGCAAGTGCACAAAGGTCACTGAATGCCGAAGTACTACGTGTCAGTGTGATAATTATAGCCTTGTGAGACCATCCTGATCTCGTGAGCTTTCAAGGTTTCACTCGCAGATCAGTCTGGATACTTTCCGTTCAAGAAAATGTGGGAGCAGTTCACCAAACGAACGTCCAATCAGCGTTGGCTTTGCAGGCGGGTTGAGGTGTGACGCAACGGAGAAGCGCGACAGCTCAGTCTAAGGAACATTGCGGCTTCAGCGGATGAAACTAGCATCAGCGTGGCTATCGAGCAAGTTTTATTGGAATTACAGAGTATTTCCTCACTGAAAGAAGAGCAAAACACTGCTCTGGAGGCTTTCTCAGAGGAAAAGATGTTTTTGCTCTTCTCCCGACTGGTTTCGGCAGAGAGTTGATCTGATTGGTTGATTTGGCCCGTCTATCACCAACATAGGCCAATCAGCTAACCAGTATTTCCGCCCTTTCCAAAACTACTTCAACGGAAGGTTTCCAGATGGATATGCGGAGCAAATCCATCTGGCGGAGTCAGGTTATGATAATTAGGGTTGGGTATCGAGAATCGAGTATCGATTGGAACCGGGACTAACTTTTCGTTTTTCCCGGAATCATTCAAAAGTTAAAATTTCGATTCCTAGTTTCGATATTCACAGTCCGTCGACCGGAAGAAGAAACCGCTGAACAACACCAATGAAGAAGCGTCTACTGGAAGTGTTGGCATAACCGCGCGAGTTCGAACATGAGTAGCTTACGTCGGCGGTCCAAAGTGTGGCTTCACTTTTCTAAAAATAACGAAATTTTGGCAAAATGCAACATTTGTGACAAAAGGAGTATTTGTGACAGGAGTATTTCCTTCAGAAAGACTGTTGGTTAGCAAGGTTCGCTAAACTTTTTTGACCCTGCCTCTTAAAAAGAATCGGAATCGAGAATCGTTAGGAACCGGAATGGAAACAAGGAATTGGAATCGGAATCAGAATCGTTCGAATTCAAACGATACCCAACCCTAGTGATAATCCCCTATAGTCCTTTTTTTTTACGCTTATGGGTTGATGCTGGAATGCACTACATGACCTTTGCACAGATTTTTGCTCTGGATTGTATTGCAGTCAGAATTACTAGCCAGGGTCCATCTCAATCAAGTTGTGAATCATTGTGTGATTAACTTCAGTTCATAAATACTCTGGACTCATGGGATAGTAAAGTGTCCATCGAATGCGCTCTTCAAAATCTCTGTAGGTCATCCACCTACTGTTTTCTGACTTTGGACGCAGTGATAGTGTGTGATTCTCCAGTCGTTTGGTGTATGCTGCCCAGTTTCTCTAACCATTTATAATGGCGTCAAGTGTTTAATGCCTTGTAAATTCCTTTTAATGCATGCCAGGCTTTACTGTACATACGTGTGATTGAACAGGCGGAGCGTTCTGTGGAGGATCGGCCAGAGAGATTTGGGCCTGCGCAACAACACCGGCGTCAGCTGGCCGTCACTCAACAAACAAATCACTCAAAAAACAAAAGAGCTGGTCGAGGTAAAGCACATACCTCACATTGCTGATATCACAGTTATTGTCTTGGCTCTTGTTTCTTTATTCATTGTTTCTTGGTTTGTTCCAGCTGCAATCCAAACAGCAGGAGGCCAGAGTCGCGTGTGAGGATGCCAAAATCCGACTAGCCGAGGTAAGACAGGTAGACAGATATTTACTGACAGATAATTCGGACCATTAAAGTAACCATGAAATCAAAATTTGGAAAATCATGAAATCAAATAATTTTTTTAAGGGTCGAGACAACCTTTCACTCACATGAGATCACAGCAATAGCAAACCACAATGATCCAATGGTCAATTCCTGATGGACAAAACCTACATTTTTCTTGTATATCGGCTTTTTCTTGTATATCGGAGTGAAATGGCTTCTCAAACATCACAATTGGGAAGCAAAGACTTTCATTCATCCACTTTCATTCATGTGTTTTTTAGGCCACAGCACACACTGAAAAGCTAGAGAAGGAGCTGAGCTCACTAGAGGATGTGGAGTCTCAGACAGATTCTGCGTAAGTAAACAGAGCACCTGTTACTCCCTGAAACTTAAAGGGATACTCCACCGTTTTTTCATTTTTAAACTGTTATTCCCTTAACGAAGACGAGTTGATGCATACCTCTCTCATCTCAGTGCATGCACTTCAATCGCTCTTTGATAGCACTTAACTAACCCAGTTCATTCAATATGGGCTAAGCAGAGAGCGACGGAAACACTTCCCACGTTTTCCCTACTTAAATACAGTTACACAAGTAGACTAACTCGATCAAGAATGGTGACACAAAATGAAACGTTGCACTTTTCTAAGCGTGTAAAGTGGATGTATGGCAGAATACCACATTAAGTGCTTGGGAGCACTTCGCACTGGCGTAGAAATATCATCACTTGTGAAAAGTCGTCTCTCCTCTCCAGAGTGATGATATTACTCAACCAAGTCCATAGATATATATGTGCCGAAGTCAAAGTGCTTCCCAATCTTTTGCTGTGGTATCTCCAGATCCTGACATACAGGCAGTTCCAAAAGGTAGGTAAGATAATGTGAAATTCTAATGAGACGGTCACATTTGTGAAATTTCGATTCCATTGTTGATTGTCAATAGTGTAGCAATGTATGAAGCACCAGCTCACACAGCCCAGCTAGCAATAGCCAACATTTCACCGTCTAGATCATCTATAGAACAGAAATAGTCCAAGCTATGAGTTGGAACACTTTCTAGCCAAAATAACCTACAGAACCGCTTTGCCAAATAACTTGACATATTGCATCATGTAAGCAAAGTCAACAGTGATAACAAGGTGTTTGGTTTCATTTCTTTGACATGCGTACGTAGCCTGTGACACTCAATACTTGGGCTATAGTTAAACGTCTTTGAAATTTTCACTGTCAACCCAAATTTGTCTTGTTTAGCCTAGACATCAGGGCTGTGTTTGGACGGTTATTAGATTTCTTTTAAATGCAAAATTGCTTTTTAAACTAAGCTTCTTCTGTTGGTCGACACAGCAATTTCACACGACAAGCTAAATTTAATGCGAAATTTGCGTGGGGAGATCTTTTGCCCTTATGCGATATTCGCCGAACAATGTTAAATGTGAGATACATAGTTCAGATATATGGTTTAGCATAGCGCTGACACCAAAGTGTATTGACATAAATTGAGAAACTTGACTAAAAGTTTGGAAACTCAAATTTTTCACTTAATGCTTTTCATTTGCTAAAAGTTGAAAGCCTAAACCATGATTCTTATAGTGTCAGTGTCTGTGGTTTTAACTATTAGTTTTTTTCCTTTTAGCTTGCTGGAGAAACTTCGTGCTTTGGTGGCTATGAATGAAAACCTGAAACATCAAGAGCAAATGTTCCGCTCACATTGCCGCGTACGTTACAATAACATGTTTCTGTTTTAGTGAGTAATGTTAAAGACATGACTATCATTAACAGTTATGTGTGTGTATAGGAGGAAATGACCCGTCTGCAGCAGAATATTGAAGAGTTGAAGCTGGAATCTGGAGATGAAGGAGATGATAAGAAGGTGTCGTCGACAGTCTCAGATATAATCATACATAGCACACACAAATATTGGATAAAAATGCAAAAAGTTTCAGCGAGGTATATTGGATATACACTACCGGTCAAAAGTTTAAGATCGGTAAGATTTTTTGTGTTTTTAAAAGAAGTCTCTTCTGCTCACCAAGGCTGCAATTTTTTGATAAAAACTACACAAAAAACACAGTAATATTGTGAAATATTATGACAATTTAAAATGACTTTTTTATGTTAATATATATTAAAATGTAATTTATTCCTCTGAAAAAAAGCTGAATATTAGCATCATTACTCCAGTCTTCAGTCACATGGTCCTTCACAAATCACTCTAATATGATGATTTTATGCTCCAAAAACATGTATGATTATTATCCATGTTGAAAACAGTTTTTTACATTTTTATTTCAGGATTCTTTGATGAATAGAAAGTTCAAAAGAACAGCTTTTATTTAATTAGAATCTTTTCTAACATTATAAATGTCTTTACTGTAACTTTTGATCAATGTAACTCATCCTTGATGAATAGAAGTATTGATTTCTTATTTATTTCCCCCAAAAATAAAATAAAAATTCTTACTGACCCGAAACTTTTTAAAGGGTAGTGTTTAATGTAACAAAAGCTTTCAGATAAAAGCTGTTCTTTTGAACTTTCTATTCATCAAAGAATCCTGAAATAAAAATGTAAAAAACTGTTTTCAACATGGATAATAATCATACATGTTTTTGGAGCATAAAATCATCATATTAGAGTGATTTGTGAAGGATCATGTGACACTGAAGACTGGAGTAAATGATGCTAATAATCAGCTTTTTTCAGAGGAAGAAATTACATTTTAATATATATTAACATAAAAAGTAATTTTAAATTGTCATAATATTTCACAATATTACTGTGATTTTTATGTATTTTTTATCAAAAAATAGCAGCCTTGGTGAGCAGAAGAGACTTCTTTTAAAAACATAAAAAATCTTACCAATCTTAAACTTTTGACCGGTAGTGTAGCTTCTTTTTTTTTAATCAATAGCCTCTATGCACAAACCCTGATGACTGTGTCTGAAAGAATCTCAGTCAGCGTCTCTACTTCCGGAAGCGCGTTCTGCAGGCCAAGTGTATAGCGGCAAAACTTTAATAAAATCCATTTTCTCCGAAACGGAGACAACGATTTTATAAACGCTGATTCGCTAGTCGAATTTTGTACGATATGAGAGAATACTAACCCTCAAAGTTGTTGATATATAGCTCGAAATATATAATTTAAATAACTTCTCTTTTTTACTCTTGTGTGACAGCTAACTGCCTCACAGTGTTGTTAACATCAGTTCACGTTAACCGCAGGACGTTTTTATAAATAGCAAGTGTAATTTGACACCATCTCAACCTAATGCAAAACCGGCTTCTCGGACCATAGACTGACGCAGCACCGGATGTAACTTGGGCGTGCATAGAGGCTATACCTCGCTTTGTCCACTATCTTGGATAATTTTTTTTATCTTGCCTCTTTCAATGATTTGGGGATTTGCTGTGTTAGTATTTGGCCAAAAGAAGGTATCTTCTTCTTCTTTATTGAGTTTTATGGCGGATTGAAGTCTAAAAAATTCCAGAACATGAAGAAGGTATCGCAGAAGGCTGCCTACCTTTTTGAAACAATTCTCTTAAGGCCAATTTATACTTCTGCGTAGGGTGCGCAGGGTAGGTACGGCGTAGCATACGCAGAGACGTGTCCCATACCGCGTACCCTTCGCCGTAGCCTGACGCGCACCTCCTCAAAAATGTAACTACACGTCGCGACGACGCGGACCGCAAGATCTGTGATTGGTCGGCTTGGTAGTATCGCATTTCCTCCTACACATTTCCGCACGTACCTTCTCACGCATTTCCACACGTACCATCTCCTCCGAACGTCTTCTCTCATTTCTGCCTTATAGTTTTAGTAATTTCCCTAAAATTAACTGTTTTTCCACCTCAATAAGCTCCAACTCCAACATGATCCACTCTATTTCAGGCTTGTAGTAACCTAGCCGCAACTCGAGGAATCTAAACAGTGGAAGTGGAACAATAAAACTCTCCGCCGCCTACTAGCGTTTCGGAGCAGTACTGGAGAGCAACCAAGACCTGAACGCAGAAGTATAAATGCTCACAGCGGCGTCGCCTACGTGCGCAGCCAACGCCGTACACTACGGCGTACCCTCGACGCAGTAGTGTAAATTGGCCTTTAGTGGGTGTGCCAAAGTTTTGAAACAGAGTCGGTCTGTGTCAGTCTAGTTTCGTTTCTTGGACTTATCCCTCTGCATGTGTTTTTAGGAGATGAATATGTTGATTGATCAGCAGTACACTACAGACCGAGAGAAACTACAGAAGATTCGTCTGCTCATGGTAGGTCAAGTTGAACTGATGTTTTTTTCTCAGAAAATTGCAAGAAATTCTTCACGCTCACGTGTTTTTCTCTACTGCCCCCTAAAGGCAAAGAGGAATCGCGGAGAATCGCCATCCTGCAGCGAAAGATTGATGAGGTTCCTAACAGAGCCGAGCTGACCCAGTATCAGAAACGCTTCATTGAGCTCTACAGCCAAGGTGTTTGTATTTTGAAGTCACACTCAGCATGACAATAAAAATTCACTGTATGCATGTAAATGCATGTTTTTTTCTCACTAAGATGCATGTCACAATACAAAAGAAAAGATCTCGCGAATTTCCATTATATTGCAACTTTAAGATGTTGACCACACAAATGATAGATCTGATTGGATAGATATGGCTGGAGTCAAAGCCATTGTAATTTGCCTACAGCTTATTAACCATTCTTCAATGGTTCATTTGGTATTTTTCAGTTTCTGCAACACACAAAGAGACAAAACAGTTCTTCACGCTCTACAACACCCTGGATGACAAGAAGGTTTATCTGGAGAAGGAGGTGTCTGCTTTGTTTTGCTGTGCTGTTGGGAATGCGTTTTCTTGTGTTTATAAATGGATTCAGACTCTATAATCAGAGTGTAGTGTTTAAAAGGATGTGCAGGTCAAGAGACTGTCTTTTCTTTTACAGGTTAATCTGCTGAACTCCATACATGATCATTTCCAGCAGTGAGTATCAAATAAAGCTCAGTAGGAATTTCTCAATATTACGGCAAGAGTCTTAACAATTAATTTCATGTCTTTCCTGAAGGCACAAGTATATGTGGGTAAAGTGTATGTATATGTTTTAGGGCCATGGCTTCATCAGGAAGTAAAGAACAGTTTCTCAGACAGATGGAGCAAATTGTGGAAGGAATCAAACAGAGCCGCATAAAGGTACAAAACCTGCATCTGTTGCTCATTCATTTCCATTTTGCATATAAATTGGTTTAATTCCACTCTATTTGTGGTTTTTCTAACGTGTATTTACGCACTTAAAGATGGAAAAGAAAAGACAGGAGAACAAGATGCGCAGAGATCAGCTGAATGATGAATATCTGGAGCTACTGGATAAACAGAGACTCTACTTTAAAACCGTCAAAGACTTTAAAGAGGTGAATACTCACAAAATATATATATTTTATATAAAATACCCCCATCCCCCATATAGGGTGTAGACATTAATCTATTGATATTCTGGATTGAGGTAACGGATTCATAAAACACACAACCTTGTCTGTTTCAGGAGTGCCGCAAGAATGAGATGCTGTTGTCTAAACTGAGGGCAAAGGGAGCATCGTAACAGCTGGACAAGCACACACACCCCTTCAATACACAACATTCTAATAGCACTTCAAAACACACATTCCCTCATGCTGAGAGTCACATCTGCTTTCAGACTGGGAACACTCTGCCAGTTCAGAATGTGTGTTAGCCTAGATTGTTCTATACATTTAACTAATTTACTGTTAAACTGGAAGTGTTTTGTGCCTTTTTCTTTAAACCCATAATGTATATAACACAAATTATCTTGCTAATCGCCTTTCTTTTTGTATAGTGTTTATAAAAATCTGCTGCCATAAGACCAAAACACATTAAAGGAGAATTAACTACTTGCTGAGACTTGCAGTTCTTGTGCACAGTTTAAAGATGATTGAGTGGTCAGTTGCCTCCGACTAAATGATTGCAGCCCTTATGGCGACTAGGGCTGGGGAAATGGGCAATACATAGAACATTTACAAAATATTTAACAAGATACTGAAGAAAAAAAAAAAAAAAAGAAAAAAAAATCAAGCTAATCAATATTGTAAAAATGCACTGGTTTTAATTTGACCAGTAAATAATATTAAAGTCTGTGCTGTTGGCCAGCTTTGTACATAGTTCATAAGCACAAAATGCATTTAAATAAAGAAGAAAAAAAAACATTAAAAGGCCAAAAGCTTTGGAAAGTTCAATTCATTTGTTGTCTGTTTGAATCTATCCACCAAAAATTAGTTGTGTGGCATTTTAGTATGATTTAGAACTTTGTATCGCTGTTTATTAAATTAGTGCATACATTAAAAATTATATTATTTTAAAGAGCCCCTATAATAGCATTTAAAATGTTCCTTTTTTTGCTTTGGGAGTTCCCAAAACAGTTTACCGTGCATGCAAGGATAAAAAAACACTTTGTCTTATAATATGCATTTATTTATAGCTGATTTGCTCAACGACTTCCAAATGATTCGTTCTACGATTCATTTTCCCAAACACCTCGTTTGAGGGACGTGACTGAATCTGCGGCGATTGGTCAAATGACCCAGTCAGTTGTTATTGGTAAACCGTATAGTCCGTGAGGCAGAAATTTCAGAAACTTCACCCAAATTTCATAAATTAGTATCATAAGAGGGCACCAATTCTACTCTTTTTTTTTTTTCAACAGAGGGATGTCCCTGGACCACAAAAATGCATGATAGCAATTCTTATTGGGTAGCTTAAGGTACAAAAATCACCAATTTTATGTATGAGAGCCCCAAAATTTGGCGAATTCCATAGAAGAATCATTACAATTAGAAGGTCAATAAAAATTATTTTATTTTTTTGGTATCAAAACAATTATATTTTCAAATCTAGGTTGGAATATTGTCAAAACTTTAAATTGTTTTAATAATATTGTTATTATGATGAAAATTATGCAGAAAACAAGCGGTGTTAAGCTTTCATTCATTGTTTTAAACTGTACCAGTCTGTATGCTTCCATGTAACAGGTAATAATGGATTTTACAATATTATAAAATATACAATTATTGATTGATCCATCAAGTCAATGTATCGGTGTGATTAAGATATCTTTATAATAGATGCACACATATATGTGCAGAAACGCACATAAGCAGACATTTACTATATTACACCCCTGAAGGCAGACAATAAATATCAAATTAATTTACTGCTGGCAGAAATATATAAGGCTCAAAAGAGAGATCTCATCAAAAGAAAGGGCCTAAAATACTACTATCAAATATAATAAATTTAATTTATCAATAATTTAATATCAAAATTATAAAATTAAGTAAAATTACTCAACTTTTCCTGATACTGGTGTTCCCATGAATAATTCATGAGGTTTATTTTTCACTGTTTTCCATATGTATTTAGACTATTATCATTACTTTTGTTGTTAGGATTAGTAATTTACCATTTTGTGATATTTGGAGTTAATTTTCTACTTAAAATGACACATTCAAACACAAAAACGATCTATCAAATGTTACCGTCATTGTGTATTGTCTACCAAGTATTGAGGGATAGAGTGAACTAACTTAAAGGGATAGTTCACTTTGAAATACATTATTTATATATTTCAGCTTACCTCAAATGCATCCAAGATGTAGGTGTCTTTGTTTCTGCAGTATTTTCAATTTTGATATTTTTAGGTCAAACCGTTCTTGTCTGTCAGTCATATAATGGAGGTCTATGGGGTCCACTTCAAAGAGCATGCACAGAGAAGTCCAAATTAAACATGATTTGATTTAATGACTAAATGCAAGTACACATTTGATGGCCTAAAGACACGAAATGAGCGATTTGTGTGAGAAAACGAACAGTATTTTATATCGCTTTACCTCTTGTAACCACAGCCACAAAGCGCTCGGACCCTCAGGTTTCTGTAATTACAAGAGGTAAAATCTATATAAAAACTGTTCGTTTTCTCACACAAACTGCTCGTTTCGTGTCTTAGGCCATCAATGTGTACTTATATTTACGAGTCATTGAATCATGTTTAATTTGGACTTCTCTGTGCATGCTCTTTGAGGTGGTGACCATAGACCTCCATTATATGACTGATTTTTCGACACCAACGGTTTGACCTAAAAATGTCAAAATTTAAAATACTGAGGAAGCAAGACAAATACATCTTGGATGCCCTTGGGGTAAGCTGTAAACATACCAAACATTTATTTCAAGTGAACTATCCCTTTAAACATTTCTGAGTAAATCATATATTTTTAAAGTGTGGACCTCGAGGATATATTGTGTGAGTGAAATGCTGTACAAAGAAAAAAATCAATTAAATAGAATAGATATTACTTAACCTTTAATTAGCTAAATCAATTTTACTTAATTTCTTATGTAACTTTCACTTAACTTAGCTAAAGTATAGTTTACTTATTTAGTTTAATTATATGTGTGAAATTTACGTAAAAAATATCAGTGCAAAAACTCTGCCTCGAAAAATTAAGTACAATTGACTCGTCTTTTCACAGTGAGTGCTCGACTATCGCGCAAATGTACATGCTCATGCACTCTTCTAAAGTGTACCTGTCCAGACCTATGCAAACTGGATTGTGACAAAATAGAGCAGAATGATTTAGTGGAAAGAGACGTTGACATTGGTGGGGTTGAAGACAATGATGACACAGACACTGAATGGACTTTAAGTTACCTGTATGTGACTAAGTGATTCCTAAAGGATATCTAACGCAAAAATGTCAGTTCTGTTGGAATGTACTCTCATGTTGTTCCAACCCCTCAAACTTTCATCTTCGGAACACAAATTAAGATATTTTTGATAACACAGAAGCATTGTGCTGTTAAACTGTTAACTGACTCGAGGTCCACAGAGAAGGAAATTAATTGTTGAAATAAAGTTGTTGTTTTTTTGCGAGATTGAGAATTTAAGATTGAGCCACGGTCATTTGGACTATTTTAATGATGTCTTTAATGACTTTTAGGGCTGGAAGTTTCAATCCCTTAGAAGCCTATGGAGGACTGATCCAGCTCTCAGATTTAATCACAAATATATTCGATTTGTGTTCCGAAGATGAACGAAGGTTTTAGGGGGTTGGAACAACATGAGGAGAGTCATTACTGACAGTATTTACATTTCAAAGATTTTGATAGGGTTGATAACCCCACTCTTGTGGTTTAGTTTTCTTCTTGGGGCTAACATCTACGGTGGCGATATTGCATTCACCTCGTTTTTCTGAATTAACAAATTAATTTTTCATGAGAAAATTTTTTTTGCTCTGTTTTTCTGAATTAATGAGTAAATTTTTCATGAGAAAAAATTTTTTTGCTCTGTTTTTCTGAATTAATGAGTTAATTTTTCATGAGAAATTTTTTTTGCTCTGTTTTTCTGAATTAATGAGTTAATTTTTCATGGAAATTTTTTTTGCTCTGTTTTTCTGAATGAAAATTTTTTCTTATGAAAAATTAAGTCGTTAATTCAGAAAAACAGAGCGAAAAACTTTTTTTTAATGAAAAATTAAGTCATTAATTGAAAAAAAAACATAACAAAAACTTTTTTATAATGAAAAATTAACGTCAATTTATTCAGAAAAACAGAGCAAAAACTTTTTTTTCTCATGAAAAATTAAGTCGTTAATTCAGAAAACAGAAAAACTTTTTTCTAATGAAAATTAAAGTCGTTAATTATAAACAGACAAAAACTTTTCTAATGAAAATTAACGTTTGATTCAGAAAAACAGAGCAAAAACTTTTTTTTTAATGAAAAACTAAGTCGTTAATTCCGAAAAACAGAGCAAAAACTTTTTTTCATGAAAAATTAAATCTTAATTCAGAAAACAGAGTAGATTTTTTTTCTTCAAGTGAATGCAATATTACTGTAAACATCCAACTATGTTCATGAATATTTTCAAAAATGTAGGGAGATATATTGAACCATATTTGTACAACATATCATTTTGTGTTAATAAACTATAAAAAATTGTGTTATATTTTCTTTTTTTTTGTATATTTTATTTCTTTAGCCATCCATTATTTCATTTACCTAATTTATTTTCACAGTGATATTTCATCATTAAAGAAGTATAAAGCAATAGATATGTCAGTAGTTTCATGTTGAGTTATTTTGATAATTTGAAATTTCAGCATGTTTAAATGTAAATTGGTCATCATACGGCACTGCTATCATTTTGGTCAGGCAGGCTTGTTTTGAAAAATAAACATTAGAATTGGTGCCCCTTTTGATACCAATTTTCTGCCTGTTATGGACTATAGGATATCGCAACAGAACGCAATCACCATTAATGGATTATAGTTGTCAAGTGTTGAAAATTGTATACAGTGTATGAACAAACGTGTCAGAAAACTTTCCACGGTCCTTACTCGCGTCTCTGTCAAGAGTTTCCCGGCGAAACCATTTTTTGCGGCTTTTGAGGGCCGTGCTATCACAGTGTATAAAGTCAAATTATATAAAGTCATATTGGTGAAGTTGTTAAAGAGTTAATTGCCATTTTTTTATGATGTCTGGTGAATATCAAACAAAACTAACTTTACCCCGCTTAGAAGCTGCGCGGAGTGTACACAACACATATGTTGTACGCTACAGAAAACATAACAGCAAACATTATTAATAATACTTAATTGGATTGAACCTGATCCTTATACCGATACTGAGCTCCTTCGAACATCTCAAGAATCAAATGTCATTAAAATGATGAGAGTTTTCGGTTTCAAACACTAAATGAAGGTTCACGTGCACCATAACTATAAAAAGCCATTAATGAGTGAGATATTATAGTCACTATGGCAACAGGCTGCGCTTCTGCTATGGAGAAGACGAACATTATATTGTTTATAATTTATATTTTAATTGCTGTTATATTGTCATTATTTCAAAATGCTGTAATTTACTAAACGGATTACTCTTAATTTTTTTGTAATTTAAAACGTTTGATGTAATTGTATTAGACTATAGAACAATTCTTATACTATTTAACATACATTTTTAAAAGTTATATTTTTAATGTAACCTTCTTCTTTACAGACTTTGGTCAATTCAAGAATAATTCATGCAGTTATATTTGATCACTGAAGGCATTAAACTGTTCTTGTCTCCTTAATGTTTAAGTGTTTATGGTTGACACAAGACGTGGGAGCAGCTGAAAGTTGAATATAAAAACATAATCCAGTTATAAAGGCTTAGCATATCATGGGTGTATACTAGGCAGTAGGGTGGGCGAATTTATCTATATTCTCTACTCATGCCAACACTGGTATTGGTATCAGATCGTACAACTGTAATTGAATCAATATTTTAATCTAAATATATTAGTTTGTTCACTATATTGCTTGTGTCTTCTACCTCGACGATTGCAATATTTGTTTTTGTTTGTTCTTCAGTAATAATTGTGTGCATTTTACTTTTCTGTATTTAATTTGGATATTACCATCAGAATCTGTTGGGAGCAACAAAAATCCTAACCCAGGGTAAATAAATGGAAATATCAAAATTAGCCTATTTAAAAAAAAATAACACATATGTAAACCTCTTACATTTTATGAAGGCCCTTTGGGCTGGTTGAAGTTCCTCCAGGAATTCCCTCAGCCGTAAATGCTGCTGCACTGCTAGATAGTGGTGGGCGATACTGCAAAATTTGGTATCAATCTGATATGAAATACATATCGGTTCATATTCCAATACCGATAGATACTTTTACTTAAAAAAATATACTTTGTGTAGGGGAGTGCAGTATGTAATTATTTCTGATGAAATAAACTCTAAACACAATTATTAGTTATTAGGCACTGTAGAATGAATGCTTTACAGCCTTTAAAAAAAAGAAATAAAAAATCCCTTTTTCTGGTTTTAAAAGCAAATTAAATACAGTAAATTAAAGTGCACACAATTATTACTGAAGAACAAACAAAGAACAAATCTGTGCAATCTGTAGAGGTAGAAGACACAAGCAAAGTATAGTGAACGAACGTAGATATATTTAGATTAAAATATTGATTCAATTACAGTTGTATCGATCTGATACCAATACCAGTGTTGGCATCGAGTATCGAATATTCACGATCAGATTCGCCCACCCCTACTGCTCGTAGTAGCCTACACCCATGATATGCTCGAGCCTTATATAACTGGATTACTGTTTTTATATTCAACTTTCAGCTGCTGCCATGTTCTTTTAATACTTGTGTCAACCATAAACACTTAAACGTTAGAGGAGAGACAAGAAACAGGCACTTTTAATGCCTTCAGATGATCAAATCTATCTGGTGCCAGTGAATTACTCTTTTTGAAATGACCAGAAGTCTGTCAAGGGAGAAGGTTACATTAAAAATCGTAACTTTTAAAAAATGTATGTTAAATAGCCTATACAGAATTGTTCTATAGTCTTCATACAATTACATCCAATTTAACTTTAAATTACAGAAGAATCAAGAGTCATCCGTTTAATTAAATTACAGTATTACTTGGTAAATAATTACACCCATCACTGTATAACAGCAATTAAAATGTAAACTTATAAACAATATAATGTTCGTCTTCTCCATAGCAGAAGTTTATCCTGTTGCCATGGTGCCATGTGAATATCTGCGCACTCCATCGATAATGGCTTTTTATAGTTATGGTGCACGCGCTTGTTGATGGAACTAACTTCGTTTCAGCTGTTCTGAAACCGAAAAGTTCTCATCATTTTAATGACATTCAAATGTGGATTCTTCGCAAGATGGTTGACTCCGAAGGAGGGCTCAGTATCCAGTGTATCAAGGATCAGGTTCGTCCTCCTGAATCACAATCTGTAAGTATTATTAATAATGTTTGCTGTTATGTTTTCTGTAGCATGTACAATATAGTTATATTGTCTTGCTGTGATGTGTGTACACTCCGCGCAGCTTCTAAGCGGGGTAAAGTTAGTTTTGTTTTTTGATATTCACCAGACATTCATTGAAAAATGGCAATTACCTCTTTAACGACTTGGCCAAATATGACTTTATATAATTTGACTTTATACACTACTGTGATGAGCACTGCCCCTCAAAAGCGCGGCAAAATGTGGGTTTCGCCGGGAAAGCTTCACTCTTGACGGAGACGCGAGTAAGGGACCGTGTGGAAGGGGCACCTTTTCTGACGCGTTTGTTTCATACACTGTCTACAATTTTCAACACTTGACGAGCTATAGGTGCCATTAATGGTGATTGCGTTCTGTTGCCGACAATCTCTGCCTATTTTAGTCCGTGAGGCGGGCAGAAAATTGGTATCAAAAAGGGCACCAATTCTAATGTTTATTTTTCAAAACAGGCATGCCCCCTGAGCACAAAAATGCATGATAGCAGTGCCATGTAGGTAGCTTAAGGTATGAAAATGACCAATTTTACATTTAAACATGCTGAAATGTTCAAATTATGCAAAATAAATCTCAACATTGATAAACTGTGTTATATTGGCATATCTATTGCTTTAGATTTTCTCTCTTAATGATGAAATATCACTGTAAAATTAAATTAGGTAAAATGAAATAATGGATGGGGCTTCTTAAGGAATGAAAAATATACAGAAAAAATAAGGAAAATATAACACAATTTTGATATTTTATTAACACAAAATGATATGTTGTACAAATATGGTTCAGTATATCTCCCTACATTTTTAGGAAATTTCATGAACATAGTTGGATGTTTGCACAGTGACATGTTGCATTCATTTGAAGAAAAAAAATCTACTCTGTTTTTCTGAATTAAGAATTTAATTTTTCATGAGAAAAAAGTTTTTGCTCTGTTTTTCTGAATTAACGACTTAATTTTTTCATTAGAAAAAAGTTTTTGCTCTGTTTTTCTGAATTAACGACTTTAATTTTTCATTAGAAAAAAGTTTTTGCTCTGTTTTTCTGAATTAACGACTTAATTTTTCATTAGAAAAAAGTTTTTGCTCTGTTTTTCTGAATTAACGACTTAATTTTTCATGAGAAAAAAAGTTTTTGCTCTGTTTTTCTGAATTAACGACTTAATTTTTCATTAGTAAAAAAGTTTTTGCTCTGTTTTTCTGAATTAACGACTTAATTTTTCATGAGAAAAAAAGTTTTTGCTCTGTTTTTCTGAATTAAAGCGACTTAATTTTTCATAAGAAAAATTTTTCATTCAGAAAAACAGAGCAAAAAAAAATTTCCATGAAAAATTAACTCATTAATTCAGAAAAACAGAGCAAAAAAAATTTCTCATGAAAAATTAACTCGTTAATTCAGAAAAACAGAGCAAAAAACTTTTTTTCTCATGAAAAATTAACTCATTAATTCAGAAAAACAGAGCAAAAAAATTTTCTCATGAAAAATTAATTTGTTAATTCAGAAAGAACGAGGTGAATGCAATACGCCACCGTAGATGTTAGCCCCAAGAAGAAAACTAAACCACAAGAGTGGGTTATCAACCCTATCAAAATCTTTGAAATGTAAATACTGTCAGTAATGACTCTCCCTCATGTTGTTCCAACCCCCTAAAACCTTCGTTCATCTTCGGAACACAAATGAATATATTTGTGATTAAATCTGAGAGCTGGATCAGTCCTCCATAGGCTTCTAAGGGATTGAAACCTTCCAGCCCTAAAAGTCATTAAAGACATCATTAAAATAGTCCAAATGACCGTGGCTCAATCTTAAATTCTCAATCTCGCAAAAAAACAACAACTTTATTTCAACAATTAATTTCCTTCTCTGTGGACCTCGAGTCAGTTAACAGTTTAACAGCACAATGCTTCTGTGTTTATCAAAAATATCTTAATTTGTGTTCCGAAGATGAAAGTTTGACGGGGTTGGAACAACATGAGAGTAATTCCAACAGAACTGACATTTTTGCGTTAGATATCCTTTAGGAATCACTTAGTCACATACAGGTAACTTAAAGTCATTCAGTGTCTGTGTCATCATTGTCTTCAACCCCACCAATGTCAACGTCTCTTTCCACTAAATCATTCTGCTCTCTTTTGTCACAATCCAGTTTGCATAGGTCTGAACAGGTACACTTTAGAAGAGTGCATGAGCATGTACATTTGCACGATATGAGCACTCACTGTAAAAAAACGAGTAAAATTTACTTAATTTTTCAAGGCAAGTTTTTGCACTGATATTTTTGAGTAAATTTCACACATATAATTAAACTAAATAAGTAAACTATACTTAACTCAGTTAAGTGAAAGTTACATAAGAAATTAAGTAAAATTGATTTAGCTAATTAAAGGTTAAGTAATATCTATTCTATTTAATTGATTTTTTTCTTTTGTACAGCATTTCACTCACACAATATATCCTACGAGGTCCACACTTTAAAAATATATGATTTACTCAGAAATGTTTAAAGGGATAGTTCACTTGAAATAAATGTTTGGTATGTTTACAGCTTACCCCAAGGGCATCCAAGATGTATTTGTCTTGCTTCCTCAGTATTTTAAATTTTGACATTTTTAGGTCAAACCGTTGGTGTCGAAAAATCAGTCATATAATGGAGGTCTATGGTCACCACCTCA
Source organism: Hybognathus amarus (assembly GCA_030378365.1). Classification (NCBI taxonomy): domain Eukaryota; kingdom Metazoa; phylum Chordata; class Actinopteri; order Cypriniformes; family Leuciscidae; genus Hybognathus; species Hybognathus amarus. The sequence continues at coordinate 9,685 of JAQIUQ010006788.1, read as the reverse complement.
AAGAGCATGCACAGAGAAGTCCAAATTAAACATGATTCAATGACTCGTAAATATAAGTACACATTGATGGCCTAAGACACGAAACGAGCAGTTTGTGTGAGAAAACGAACAGTTTTTATATAGATTTTACCTCTTGTAATTACAGAAACCTGAGGGTCCGAGCGCTTTGTGGCTGTGGTTACAAGAGGTAAAACGATATAAAATACTGTTCGTTTTCTCACACAAATCGCTCATTTCGTGTCTTTAGGCCATCAAATGTGTACTTGCATTTAGTCATTAAATCAAATCATGTTTAATTTGGACTTCTCTGTGCATGCTCTTTGAAGTGGACCCCATAGACCTCCATTATATGACTGACAGACAAGAACGGTTTGACCTAAAAATATCAAAATTGAAAATACTGCAGAAACAAAGACACCTACATCTTGGATGCATTTGAGGTAAGCTGAAATATATAAATAATGTATTTCAAAGTGAACTATCCCTTTAAGTTAGTTCACTCTATCCCTCAATACTTGGTAGACAATACACAATGACGGTAACATTTGATAGATCGTTTTTGTGTTTGAATGTGTCATTTTAAGTAGAAAATTAACTCCAAATATCACAAAATGGTAAATTACTAATCCTAACAACAAAAGTAATGATAATAGTCTAAATACATATGGAAAACAGTGAAAAATAAACCTCATGAATTATTCATGGGAACACCAGTATCAGGAAAAGTTGAGTAATTTTACTTAATTTTATAATTTTGATATTAAATTATTGATAAATTAAATTTATTATATTTGATAGTAGTATTTTAGGCCCTTTCTTTTGATGAGATCTCTCTTTTGAGCCTTATATATTTCTGCCAGCAGTAAATTAATTTGATATTTATTGTCTGCCTTCAGGGGTGTAATATAGTAAATGTCTGCTTATGTGCGTTTCTGCACATATATGTGTGCATCTATTATAAAGATATCTTAATCACACCGATACATTGACTTGATGGATCAATCAATAATTGTATATTTTATAATATTGTAAAATCCATTATTACCTGTTACATGGAAGCATACAGACTGGTACAGTTTAAAACAATGAATGAAAGCTTAACACCGCTTGTTTTCTGCATAATTTTCATCATAATAACAATATTATTAAAACAATTTAAAGTTTTGACAATATTCCAACCTAGATTTGAAAATATAATTGTTTTGATACCAAAAAAATAAAATAATTTTTATTGACCTTCTAATTGTAATGATTCTTCTATGGAATTCGCCAAATTTTGGGGCTCTCATACATAAAATTGGTGATTTTTGTACCTTAAGCTACCCAATAAGAATTGCTATCATGCATTTTTGTGGTCCAGGGACATCCCTCTGTTGAATAAAAAAAAAGAGTAGAATTGGTGCCCTCTTATGATACTAATTTATGAAATTTGGGTGAAGTTTCTGAAATTTCTGCCTCACGGACTATACGGTTTACCAATAACAACTGACTGGGTCATTTGACCAATCGCCGCAGATTCAGTCACGTCCCTCAAACGAGGTGTTTGGGAAAATGAATCGTAGAACGAATCATTTGGAAGTCGTTGAGCAAATCAGCTATAAATAAATGCATATTATAAGACAAAGTGTTTTTTTATCCTTGCATGCACGGTAAACTGTTTTGGGAACTCCCAAAGCAAAAAAAGGAACATTTTAAATGCTATTATAGGGGCTCTTTAAAATAATATAATTTTTAATGTATGCACTAATTTAATAAACAGCGATACAAAGTTCTAAATCATACTAAAATGCCACACAACTAATTTTTGGTGGATAGATTCAAACAGACAACAAATGAATTGAACTTTCCAAAGCTTTTGGCCTTTTAATGTTTTTTTTTCTTCTTTATTTAAATGCATTTTGTGCTTATGAACTATGTACAAAGCTGGCCAACAGCACAGACTTTAATATTATTTACTGGTCAAATTAAAACCAGTGCATTTTTACAATATTGATTAGCTTGATTTTTTTTTCTTTTTTTTTTTTTTTTCTTCAGTATCTTGTTAAATATTTTGTAAATGTTCTATGTATTGCCCATTTCCCCAGCCCTAGTCGCCATAAGGGCTGCAATCATTTAGTCGGAGGCAACTGACCACTCAATCATCTTTAAACTGTGCACAAGAACTGCAAGTCTCAGCAAGTAGTTAATTCTCCTTTAATGTGTTTTGGTCTTATGGCAGCAGATTTTTATAAACACTATACAAAAAGAAAGGCGATTAGCAAGATAATTTGTGTTATATACATTATGGGTTTAAAGAAAAAGGCACAAAACACTTCCAGTTTAACAGTAAATTAGTTAAATGTATAGAACAATCTAGGCTAACACACATTCTGAACTGGCAGAGTGTTCCCAGTCTGAAAGCAGATGTGACTCTCAGCATGAGGGAATGTGTGTTTTGAAGTGCTATTAGAATGTTGTGTATTGAAGGGGTGTGTGTGCTTGTCCAGCTGTTACGATGCTCCCTTTGCCCTCAGTTTAGACAACAGCATCTCATTCTTGCGGCAGCTCCTGAAACAGACAAGGTTGTGTGTTTTATGAATCCGTTACCTCAATCCAGAATATCAATAGATTAATGTCTACACCCTATATGGGGGATGGGGGTATTTTATATAAAATATATATATTTTGTGAGTATTCACCTCTTTAAAGTCTTTGACGGTTTTAAAGTAGAGTCTCTGTTTATCCAGTAGCTCCAGATATTCATCATTCAGCTGATCTCTGCGCATCTTGTTCTCCTGTCTTTTCTTTTCCATCTTTAAGTGCGTAAATACACGTTAGAAAAACCACAAATAGAGTGGAATTAAACCAATTTATATGCAAAATGGAAATGAATGAGCAACAGATGCAGGTTTTGTACCTTTATGCGGCTCTGTTTGATTCCTTCCACAATTTGCTCCATCTGTCTGAGAAACTGTTCTTTACTTCCTGATGAAGCCATGGCCCTAAAACATATACATACACTTTACCCACATATACTTGTGCCTTCAGGAAAGACATGAAATTAATTGTTAAGACTCTTGCCGTAATATTGAGAAATTCCTACTGAGCTTTATTTGATACTCACTGCTGGAAATGATCATGTATGGAGTTCAGCAGATTAACCTGTAAAAGAAAAGACAGTCTCTTGACCTGCACATCCTTTTAAACACTACACTCTGATTATAGAGTCTGAATCCATTTATAAACACAAGAAAACGCATTCCCAACAGCACAGCAAAACAAAGCAGACACCTCCTTCTCCAGATAAACCTTCTTGTCATCCAGGGTGTTGTAGAGCGTGAAGAACTGTTTTGTCTCTTTGTGTGTTGCAGAAACTGAAAAATACCAAATGAACCATTGAAGAATGGTTAATAAGCTGTAGGCAAATTACAATGGCTTTGACTCCAGCCATATCTATCCAATCAGATCTATCATTTGTGTGGTCAACATCTTAAAGTTGCAATATAATGGAAATTCGCGAGATCTTTTCTTTTGTATTGTGACATGCATCTTAGTGAGAAAAAAACATGCATTTACATGCATACAGTGAATTTTTATTGTCATGCTGAGTGTGACTTCAAAATACAAACACCTTGGCTGTAGAGCTCAATGAAGCGTTTCTGATACTGGGTCAGCTCGGCTCTGTTAGGAACCTCATCAATCTTTCGCTGCAGGATGGCGATTCTCCGCGATTCCTCTTTGCCTTTAGGGGGCAGTAGAGAAAAACACGTGAGCGTGAAGAATTTCTTGCAATTTTCTGAGAAAAAAACATCAGTTCAACTTGACCTACCATGAGCAGACGAATCTTCTGTAGTTTCTCTCGGTCTGTAGTGTACTGCTGATCAATCAACATATTCATCTCCTAAAAACACATGCAGAGGGATAAGTCCAAGAAACGAAACTAGACTGACACAGACCGACTCTGTTTCAAAACTTTGGCACACCCACTAAAGGCCAATTTACACTACTGCGTCGAGGGTACGCCGTAGTGTACGGCGTTGGCTGCGCACGTAGGCGACGCCGCTGTGAGCATTTATACTTCTGCGTTCAGGTCTTGGTTGCTCTCCAGTACTGCTCCGAAACGCTAGTAGGCGGCGGAGAGTTTTATTGTTCCACTTCCACTGTTTAGATTCCTCGAGTTGCGGCTAGGTTACTACAAGCCTGAAATGAGAGTGGATCATGTTGGAGTTGGAGCTTATTGAGGTGGAAAAACAGTTAATTTTAGGGAAATTACTAAAACTATAAGGCAGAAATGAGAGAAGACGTTGGAGGAGATGGTACGTGTGGAAATGCGTGAGAAGGTACGTGCGGAAATGTGTAGGAGGAAATGCGATGCTACCAAGCCGACCAATCACAGATCTTGCGGTCCGTGTCGTCGCGACGTGTAGTTACATTTTTGAGGAGGTGCGCGTCAGGCTACGGCGAAGGGTACGCGGTATGGGACACGTCTCTGCGTATGCTACGCCGTACCTACCCTGCGCACCCTACGCAGAAGTATAAATTGGCCTTAAGAGAATTGTTTCAAAAAGGTAGGCAGCCTTCTGCGATACCTTCTTCATGTTCTGGAATTTTTTAGACTTCAATCCGCCATAAAACTCAATAAAGAAGAAGAAGATACCTTCTTTTGGCCAAATACTAACACAGCAAATCCCCAAATCATTGAAAGAGGCAAGATAAAAAAAATTATCCAAGATAGTGGACAAAGCGAGGTATAGCCTCTATGCACGCCCAAGTTACATCCGGTGCTGCGTCAGTCTATGGTCCGAGAAGCCGGTTTTGCATTAGGTTGAGATGGTGTCAAATTACACTTGCTATTTATAAAAACGTCCTGCGGTTAACGTGAACTGATGTTAACAACACTGTGAGGCAGTTAGCTGTCACACAAGAGTAAAAAAGAGAAGTTATTTAAATTATATATTTCGAGCTATATATCAACAACTTTGAGGGTTAGTATTCTCTCATATCGTACAAAATTCGACTAGCGAATCAGCGTTTATAAAATCGTTGTCTCCGTTTCGGAGAAAATGGATTTTATTAAAGTTTTGCCGCTATACACTTGGCCTGCAGAACGCGCTTCCGGAAGTAGAGACGCTGACTGAGATTCTTTCAGACACAGTCATCAGGGTTTGTGCATAGAGGCTATTGATTAAAAAAAAAGAAGCTACACTACCGGTCAAAAGTTTAAGATTGGTAAGATTTTTTATGTTTTTAAAAGAAGTCTCTTCTGCTCACCAAGGCTGCTATTTTTTGATAAAAAATACATAAAAATCACAGTAATATTGTGAAATATTATGACAATTTAAAATTACTTTTTATGTTAATATATATTAAAATGTAATTTCTTCCTCTGAAAAAAGCTGATTATTAGCATCATTTACTCCAGTCTTCAGTGTCACATGATCCTTCACAAATCACTCTAATATGATGATTTTATGCTCCAAAAACATGTATGATTATTATCCATGTTGAAAACAGTTTTTTACATTTTTATTTCAGGATTCTTTGATGAATAGAAAGTTCAAAAGAACAGCTTTTATCTGAAAGCTTTTGTTACATTAAACACTACCCTTTAAAAAGTTTCGGGTCAGTAAGAATTTTTATTTTATTTTTGGGGGAAATAAATAAGAAATCAATACTTCTATTCATCAGAGGATGAGTTACATTGATCAAAAGTTACAGTAAAGACATTTATAATGTTAGAAAAGATTCTAATTAAATAAAAGCTGTTCTTTTGAACTTTCTATTCATCAAAGAATCCTGAAATAAAAATGTAAGAAACTGTTTTTAACATGGATAATAATCATACATGTTTTTGGAGCATAAAATCATCATATTAGAGTGATTTGTGAAGGATCGTGTGACCCTGAAGACTGGAGTAATGATGCTAATATTCAGCTTTTTTTCAGAGGAATAAATTACATTTTAATATATATTAACATAAAAAAGTCATTTTAAATTGTCATAATATTTCACAATATTACTGTGTTTTTTGTGTAGTTTTTATCAAAAAATTGCAGCCTTGGTGAGCAGAAGAGACTTCTTTTTAAACACAAAAAATCTTACCGATCTTAAACTTTTGACCGGTAGTGTATATCCAATATACCTCGCTGAAACTTTTTGCATTTTTATCCAATATTTGTGTGTGCTATGTATGATTATATCTGAGACTGTCGACGACACCTTCTTATCATCTCCTTCATCTCCAGATTCCAGCTTCAACTCTTCAATATTCTGCTGCAGACGGGTCATTTCCTCCTATACACACACATAACTGTTAATGATAGTCATGTCTTTAACATTACTCACTAAAACAGAAACATGTTATTGTAACGTACGCGGCAATGTGAGCGGAACATTTGCTCTTGATGTTTCAGGTTTTCATTCATAGCCACCAAAGCACGAAGTTTCTCCAGCAAGCTAAAAGGAAAAAAACTAATAGTTAAAACCACAGACACTGACACTATAAGAATCATGGTTTAGGCTTTCAACTTTTAGCAAATGAAAAGCATTAAGTGAAAAATTTGAGTTTCCAAACTTTTAGTCAAGTTTCTCAATTTATGTCAATACACTTTGGTGTCAGCGCTATGCTAAACCATATATCTGAACTATGTATCTCACATTTAACATTGTTCCGCGAATATCGCATAAGGGCAAAAGATCTCCCCACGCAAATTTCCCATTAAATTTAGCTTGTCGTGTGAAATTGCTGTGTCGACCAACAGAAGAAGCTTAGTTTAAAAAGCAATTTTGCATTTAAAAGAAATCTAAGAACCGTCCAAACACAGCCCTGATGTCTACGGCTAAAACAAGACAAATTTGGGTTGACAGTGAAAATTTCAAAGACGTTTAACTATAGCCCAAGTATAGAGTGTCACAGGCTACGTACGCATGTCAAAGAAATGAAACCAAACACCTTGTTATCACTGTTGACTTTGCTTACATGATGCAATATGTCAAGTTATTTGGCAAAGCGGTTCTGTAGGTTATTTTGGCTAGAAAGTGTTCCAACTCATAGCTTGGACTATTTCTGTTCTATAGATGATCTAGACGGTGAAATGTTGGCTATTGCTAGCTGGGCTGTGTGAGCTGGTGCTTCATACATTGCTACACTATTGACAATCAACAATGGAATCGAAATTTCACAAATGTGACCGTCTCATTAGAATTTCACATTATCTTACCTACCTTTTGGAACTGCCTGTATGTCAGGATCTGGAGATACCACAGCAAAAGATTGGGAAGCACTTTGACTTCGGCACATATATATCTATGGACTTGGTACAGTAATATCATCACTCTGGAGAGGGAGACGACTTTTCACAAGTGATGATATTTCTACGCCAGTGCGAAGTGCTCCCAAGCACTTAATGTGGTATTCTGCCATACATCCACTTTACACGCTTAGAAAAGTGCAACGTTTCATTTTGTGTCACCATTCTTGATCGAGTTAGTCTACTTGTGTAACTGTATTTAAGTGGGGAAAACGTGAGAAGTGTTTATCGTCGCTCTCTGCTTAGCCCATATTGAATGAACTGGGTTAGTTAAGTGCTATCAAAGAGCGATTGAAGTGCATGCACTGAGATGAGAGAGGTATGCATCAACTCGTCTTCGTTAAGGGAATAACAGTTTAAAAATGAAAAAACGGTGGAGTATCCCTTTAAGTTTCAGGGAGTAACAGGTGCTCTGTTTACTTACGCAGAATCTGTCTGAGACTCCACATCCTCTAGTGAGCTCAGCTCCTTCTCTAGCTTTTCAGTGTGTGCTGTGGCCTAAAAAACACATGAATGAAAGTGGATGAATGAAAGTCTTTGCTTCCCAATTGTGATGTTTGAGAAGCCATTTCACTCCGATATACAAGAAAAAGCCGATATACAAGAAAAATGTAGGTTTTGTCCATCAGGAATTGACCATTGGATCATTGTGGTTTGCTATTGCTGTGATCTCATGTGAGTGAAAGGTTGTCTCGACCCTTAAAAAAATTATTTGATTTCATGATTTTCCAAATTTTGATTTCATGGTTACTTTAATGGTCCGAATTATCTGTCAGTAAATATCTGTCTACCTGTCTTACCTCGGCTAGTCGGATTTTGGCATCCTCACACGCGACTCTGGCCTCCTGCTGTTTGGATTGCAGCTGGAACAAACCAAGAAACAATGAATAAAGAAACAAGAGCCAGAACAATAACTGTGATATCAGCAATGTGAGGTATGTGCTTTACCTCGACCAGCTCTTTTGTTTTTTGAGTGATTTGTTTGTTGAGTGACGGCCAGCTGACGCCGGTGTTGTTGCGCAGGCCCAAATCTCTCTGGCCGATCCTCCACAGAACGCTCCGCCTGTTCAATCACACGTATGTACAGTAAAGCCTGGCATGCATTAAAAGGAATTTACAAGGCATTAAACACTTGACGCCATTATAAATGGTTAGAGAAACTGGGCAGCATACACCAAACGACTGGAGAATCACACACTATCACTGCGTCCAAAGTCAGAAAACAGTAGGTGGATGACCTACAGAGATTTTGAAGAGCGCATTCGATGGACACTTTACTATCCCATGAGTCCAGAGTATTTATGAACTGAAGTTAATCACACAATGATTCACAACTTGATTGAGATGGACCCTGGCTAGTAATTCTGACTGCAATACAATCCAGAGCAAAAATCTGTGCAAAGGTCATGTAGTGCATTCCAGCATCAACCCATAAGCGTAAAAAAAAAGGACTATAGGGGATTATCACTAGGGTTGGGTATCGTTTGAATTCGAACGATTCTGATTCCGATTCCAATTCCTTGTTTCCATTCCGGTTCCTAACGATTCTTCGATTCCGATTCTTTTAAGAGGCAGGGTCAAAAAAGTTTAGCGAACCTTGCTAACCAACAGTCTTTCTGAAGGAAATACTCCTGTCACAAATACTCCTTTTGTCACAAATGTTGCATTTTGCCAAAATTTCGTTATTTTTAGAAAAGTGAAGCCACACTTTGGACCGCCGACGTAAGCTACTAATGTTCGACTCACGCGGTTATGCCAACACTTCCAATCAGACGCTTCTTCATTGGTGTTGTTCAGCGGTTTCTTCTTCTGGTCGGCGGACTGTGAATATCGAAACTAGGAATCGAAATTTTCACTTTTGAATGATTCCGGGAAAAACGAAAAGTTAGTCCCGGTTCAATCGATACCTCGATTCTCGATACCCAACCCTAATTATCATAACCTGACTCCGCCAGATGGATTTGCTCCGCATATCCATCTGGAAACCTTCCGTTGAAGTAGTTTTGGAAAGGGCGAAAATACTGGTTAGCTGATTGGCCTATGTTGGTGATAGACGGGCCAAATCAACCAATCAGATCAACTCTCTGCCGAAACCAGTCGGGAGAAGAGCAAAAACATCTTTTCCTCTGAGAAAAGCCTCCAGAGCAGTGTTTTGCTCTTCTTTCAGTGAGGAAATACTCTGTAATTCCAATAAAACTTGCTCGATAGCCACGCTGATGCTAGTTTCATCCGCTGAAGCCGCAATGTTCCTTAGACTGAGCTGTCGCGCTTCTCCGTTGCGTCACACCTCAACCCGCCTCAAAGCCAACGCTGATTGGACGTTCGTTTGGTGAACTGCTCCCACATTTTCTTCAACGGAAAGTATCCAGACTGATCTGCGAGTGAAACCTTGAAAG